>JAYJLV010106305.1:0-11627 GCA_036873485.1 Torymus texanus | reverse complement strand
CTAAACAAACAACACAAATAACATTATTCTATATGTTGAATAATCAATACACACAATAAACAAAAAAAATAATCTTACATGAATGAGTAACTAAATAAATTATCACTTCTTACCGAAATCTCAAAAAAATTTGCTACATTTGATATTTTTCTGCGCTCATATTTAACAGCATAGACTGCTTCAAAAATTACATCGATGGGAGTAGCGGCCCTGTTCGTTTTTCTTTGGTAATTTCGAACCATTTTGTACTAAAAATAAAACATGTTGCAAGAAATACTCAAAGATGTCAAAATATTCAATTTTAAATAATTATATGAAATGCCAACTTGCCCCCAAAAAAATCTGCCCACGTGCCCCAAGGGTACATTCGAATTAAAAAATTAAAAAATAAATATTGAAAATTACAATACGGAAAAAACGAAAACGTGTAAACTTGTGAAAAAGCAATTATTATAATCTATTCGATAAGGAGATAGCTTATTATAATTTTTAAAAGAATTAGTCGATTTTTTCTAAAGTGTAAAATTTCCACAGAAAGGTAATAAAATTTTCAAACTTACGTCTCCAGAAAGCGCACGTTGCTATCCGACTGGAACTCAAGATAGTTATTCCTCGTCTCATTTCACGTTACCGATATCAACATCGTTGACCTCCCGTGTTTCTATCGCGAGTTATTACCGATTTGCCAACCTGCCCCGTATGACAACTAGCTCCGGTCTCCCCTAACGGTAAATAGCCGAAAAAGCACTTGCACGCACCATTCGGTAAGACAACGAAAACAATATTAGACCGCGTAGCTAGCGCAGTAGAGAACTGGGTGCTGATGCTCCCAGAAAACCAAGTGACGGAGGCGTTGGGGCTCTTAGAGTTAAGAGCGTAAGAAAATACCTTTCATCGCTTCGCACGCCTCACACATTGGATGCTGGGGAATTATTCAGCGTCAGACTTCGAGGAGTCGACCGAACAAGTGGAGGCGACAGCCAGGAGGAAAAGGCTTCGAGAGGAGCTCATACAATCCTACTTGACCGCAGGCGAAAAAGGCGAAGGTTTGCTAGAGGCAACGAGGGAAGTAACGCACCCGTTGAAACAAGCGCAGGAGGACCCCGCAGTCCAGGAAAACCTGGACGAACCAATGGGAGTCTCTTGCGAGCCAACAGAGCCCCGACTATCGCACCAGGGGGAGTCAGCCAGCGAGAGAGTCGAGGTAACAGAGCCTACGGGTGACTCGGCACCTCGACAGCTGAACGAATGGCCGCGACTCGTCTCAGAAGACGGTAAAGAATTTGCTGCGCCTCGAGCGCTGAGCGTTCAGCTGATTGAGAAGGTGAACTCGCTGCAACACCAAGTGCACGAATTCACACGAGTAAGCGTATCCAGTACTAGGCTAGATTAACCAAGAAAAATCAGAGATACGAGTGGCTCGAAGAGCAACAGACTGCGATGACAAACTGAAGACCATGATCATGACAGCCCCAGTTTTGGAGCATCCTCACCCTGACGGGCATTATATCCACCAAAGGGACAACGGCGACGTCGGCATTGGGGCTGTCCTCCTCCAAGAAATCGATGGCGTAGAGAGGATGATGGAATACGCCAGCAGAACCCTCCAACCCGCGGAGCGCAACTACAGTGTCACCGAACGTGAATGCTTAGCTGTGGTATGGGCGATCGGAAAATTTCGGCCGTACATAGAAGCATACGACTTCAAAGTAGTAACCAACCTCAGCAGTCTGAGGTGGCAGTGTAACATGAAGAATCCGACAAGCCGATTGGTGTTGGAGCTGCAAGCATACCGTTTCACGGTAGAGCACTGGAAAGGCGCATTGAACTACGTCGCCGATGCCCTATCGCACATGTATGAGGAGTACGAGCCCCTCGTATCGGCGGTGACGTGGTCACAAATTACTGAAGATCCCTGGTACCTGGAGTGGGTAGACAAAGTTACCCAAACTCCGGGTGAATATCCGACCTAGAAGGTGGTAGCAGGAAACCTTTACGTATATCGGCGAGATGCCGAAGTGTGAGAGGTCCTAGAGGATGAAGACAAGTGGAAACTAGTGATGTCCCGGGAGCACCGGCCAAACGTCCGTCACAAATGCCACGACGAAGCCGTGACCGGCCACTTGGGCCACGAGAAGACGTTCGCCAGAGTAGCTCAACACTACTACAGGCCACGGTTCTGCCCCGACGTACGCGGCTACGTATGCAAGTGTCAAGTGTACCTACAATACAAGGTGGAGCAGAGAGCTCCCACTGGACACATGGGTAGACGCGTCATCGAACGACCGTGGCAAGTAGTGGCCGGCGATATCATCGACCACCTTCCCTGCACCATCAAGGGACATGAATACGTCCTGGTCTTCCAGGGCCTGTTCACCCGCTGGGTAGAGGCGGTGGCAATCCGCAAAGCCAACGCTAAGACGGTGCTAGAACAACTAAACCAGAGAATCTTCCTACGATTCGGCTGTCCCGAGATCTTCCTGTCGGATAATGGTACCGAGTTCCAGAAAATATACCCCCCGACCACCCGCAAGCTAACCCGATCGAGCACGCCAATAGGACACTGAAGACGATGATCTGTTCCTACTTGCTGGAGCACCATAACACCTGGGATGAGAAACACTCAGAACTAGTGTTCTCCTTAAACACTGCGGTACAAAGTTCGACCGGTGTAAGCCCAGTCATATTGAACTATGGCAGGCATCCAACCTTGCCTGGCTCCCAGATAAGGCACCAAGAGAAGGCCCCCCCTGAGCTGCTGCAGAACGAGAGCCTAGCTAACTGGCGTGAGAGGATGCAGGCTCGTCCAGAACTGCATACCAGAGTCGCCACCCATTCGCAGGCTGCTCAGGCCCGGCAAGCGTCCTACTACGACGCCCGCCGACGAGACGAACCCTTCTGCCCCGGAGATAAGGTCTGGAAGAAGAATCTTGTCCTCTCGCCGACCGCGAAAAGAGTAGTGACCAAGCTAGCGCCGAAGTACTCGGGCCCGTATTAGATATTAGAGGCCCGAGGGTCGAACACCTACCGACTGGTAGGGGCTGACGGCGTGTAGGAAGCTCTCGTGTACCCCAAGCACCTCAAGCCTTACGTGGACGGAGAGGAAGGGGAACCGCCACCGCCGAGGGAACAGGAGGTGATGAGCGACCCGCCACCCACTCCAGAGCAACAGCCGAGAGAACGGGAGGTGACGAGCGACCCGCCGTTCCCTTTAACGCGCCCCTCGGGGGGACAAGACGTGATGAGCGACCCGCCAGGAGGGACGAAGGGTTACTAGACAACTCAGCCCCGGCGAACAACTCACCGTCATCCCTCCCTCCCCGAAACCCACGAGGCCGGCCCCGAAAGACCACCTTTTGTAACGCGACCGCGCGTATTGCACTGGTAGCATGCTCCGCGACTACAGTCTCTACCTGCACGTGATTATTAGAGGAACGTTAGACTCTTTCTATTTTTATAATATAGTTCTTGGTTTTTTATCTTAAAAGTCGCAAGTGCTTACTTCTACCTGGTTCCTCCCGCCCGAACTCCCCATCTCCAAATTTCAGCTAGCTGTCGGTCAAACGAGAACGAGGACACTGACGGGTAATTAAAGATGCGCGCGTATAGGTAAAGAGCGCGCAGTGCTGTATTTGCAAGAGCGAGTGCAACCGTTGCCGAGTGTGTTGCTAGACATACTAGTTCCAAATTAGTCGCAAAATACAAATATAAAATTTTAGAGCAAAACATTTAACGCTCTAAAGTTAGAATTTTTAAAAATTCAAACATTTTGAATTATATGAAAATTTTTCATTTTTTATGATTTTTTAACTTCAAAACTTGAAACTTTTTCTATTTTCTCATTATATGAGAAAAAGTTTACAATTTCCAAAAGAACTTTTGAAAATTTTGTTTTTATTAATACAGTTTTTTTCGGTATTAATATTTTGAAATACAATGTTCAAACCGTAACAAAGGCGAATACAACATGATTGATTTTACCCAAAAATGGCTAAAAGATTTCTTAAAATATTATCTTTCAAATAGCACTATCCCGAAAATGGTTGGAGAGAACTGAAAAAAGTTATATGCAATTAAAGATGTAGAAACACTGAAAATAGTGCTTTTTGATTGTTTTTACAGCTTTAATTGCACATAACTTTTTCAGTGATCACCAACCATTTTCGGGATGGTGCTATTTGAAAGATAACATTATAAGAAATATTTTAGCCATTTTTGGGTAAAATCAATCATGTTGTATTCGCCTTTGTTACGGTTTGAATATTGTATTTCAAAATATTAATACAAAAAGAAATTGTATTAATAAAAAAAAATTTTGAACAATTCTTTTTGGAATTTGTAAACTTATTCCCATATAATGTACTATATAAAAAGATTGAAGTTTTGGAGTTAAAAAATCATAAAAAGTGAAAAATTTTCAAAAAAAAACAAAATTTTTGAATATTCAAAAAAAATCTAACTTTAGAACAATTAAATATTTTACTCTAAAATTTTATATGTATTCTGGGGCTAATTTGGAACTAATAAAAAATTTTGAGTTATTTTTAAATTTTGACCTGCAACAGTTGACGTGAAATGTTCTATATATACATATATATATATATGTTCGATTCTCTGTCAAGTCGCAGATGAAAAACTATAGTTTGCTTAAACTTTTTTACGTAATCTACGCCATATTTTGAAGTACCCTGAATTTTTTTAGATTTTTTTATCAAATATTTTCGGAGCTAAAAATTATCAAAGTAGCACATTTCATAAATTATCATGATTTTTAACAATGTTTAAACACATTTTACTTATAATAGATGCATTTTAAGAAAAAAACTTCAGAGGTCCTTTTTCCACAAAAAATCTATATTTTATTAAAATCTAGGTTTCATAGGTCCAGAAATATTTTATCATTATTATAGAACCATTTAAATAGTAAAAATTGAGTTTTCTTTGACCCCGCTCCACAAAAAATCTAGGCGTACCGCTACAGTATGTAGAAATGTCACCCAACTTGTTTTGGAGTGGGATTAGCTCTCATTTTCTTTAAAAAAATTGTAATATCATCAATTTCATAAAAAATGGGATTATTATGCTCATATTCATCTATCAACTTTTCCTTCCAGAAATACTTTTAGTCTTGAAACTCACAGACGTTGTAGGTAATACAACACCATGAACCTCTGTAGAGCTATAGACCCTCATGTCTACCTAGAAAAAAGTTAGAGTATTTCAATTTTTAAAAAGAATTAGAAAAGTGTGTTCGATATTCACATTTTTTCCATTTTTTGCAGTTTTTTGCTGTTTGTGCTGCAAAGAAAGTGTTTTTGATTATTTATATGAATGAAATGTACATAAACATGTTAAATATTCAAAATCAAGTGTAAAAATTAGTTTTAAAAAATTTCATTACCTGAATATACATATATCATTTCTTGTAATATTCACATTAATTTCTTTGGTTCGCCTCTTATATAACATAAAGGCTATGTTAGAGCTCATTCTTTTTGTACAGAAGGACTATAAACTTGAATCTACTTAATTTATTATGAAAAGCAATAAAACTCATAAAAAGAATGAGCTCTCACATAACATTTATGTTATATTAGAGGCGAACCAAAGAAAATAATGTGGATATCACAAGAAATGATATACACTAGATTTTGAATATTTGACATGTTTTATATACATTTACAGACGCCAGCAGGATCCTTTAGTTTTATGAGAAGGCTATGGCCTGAATTCACCCGGTTAATGAGGGACGCCAAGGGAATATCCATGCGTCTGGAGGACACACTTTGTGCCCCAACTCCTTCCGTTAATAATAATAATAATAATAATAATAATATACATTTCATTCATATAAATAATCAAATACACTTTCTTTGCAGCACAAACAGCACAAAACTGCAAAAAATGGAAGAAAAGTGCATATTAAACACATTTTTTCAGTTCTTTTAAAAAATTGAAATACTCTAACTTTTTCTGGGGAGGCATTGGGGTCTATGATGAATGTGAGCATAAAAATCCTATTTTTCATGAAATTGATGATATTACAATTTTTTTAAAGAAAATGAGAGTTAATCCCACTCCAAAACAAGTTGGGTGACATTTCTACATACTGTAGCTGTACGCCTAGATTTCTTTTGGAGCTGGGTCAATGAGCGTACCAAAAGAAAACTGAATTTTCAATTTTTTGTGGAAAATAAGTCCTCTGAAGTTTATTTCTTAAAATACATCTTGCTAAAAATCGTGAAAATTCAGGGTAGTTCAAACTATGGCGTAGATTACGTAAAAAACTTTAAGCAAAAAAAAAAATTTTTCACCTGCGACATGACAGAGAACCGACCATATATATTGTAATATGGAAAATTGCCATGATACAAGAAAAAGAGTCAGCTGACTATGCAGTCAGACTTACAGCAATTTCAGAAAAACTACTGTCAATAAAACTTCCCTAGGAAGCGTGCACAGTATACAAAAGTGTACCTACTACGTAACAGGCCCCTGAGGCGATGCTCGTTACTCTGGTGAATAGTGAGTATGTCGACTAAGCTAGCCCTTATGTTAATGTGTAACTGCGTACCCGCCGTGGGAGCACACTTTACTTGTATATTTCCTCTCCCTAGCCCTAAAAACCTAACCCCTCACATGCTAATCACTAGACACTTGAACATCACTACTGGGAGATGTGCCAGAAGAAGTAGCAGCCACAACGTAAACCCCAGCACACAGCGTCATAAATATCTTCCTACGATGGATAAGGCCGGAGAAAGAAAAGATAGCAAGGGCAGCCAGCATCACTCCCACAGACTCTCTGGCTAAAGCACACCAGCTGCCTATGAAGAAGGCCTAAGATGCTGGAGAAGCTGCTATGCTCACCTCAGCTACTATGTTGGCACACCACCCAAAAAGCCAGCGAGAGCCCGACAAGCGCCGCCTTCCACACCTCAACACCGACTACCCCCCATAGCCTTGCATGAAATTATTATTTCTATATTATCTATTTTTATATATTCGTCATATTTTCTGTGTATGAATCCCCACTTGTTTTCTATTTTACGGGCATAAGGCACTCAGTTTTCCCTGAGTTCTGGGTCGAAGTGAGAAAAATTCACCCGCCCCATTTATACTAACAAGCTACGCGCAACGCAAGTCGCGTTGACCACGCGGGTACACCGTGCGCTTACAGGTGTGGACCCCGGATGCTTCCGCAATACCCACGCTTCGGCCTCCCTGCTTGAGTTCCCTTCCTCGGATTTATTTAATTTTTGTTTGTTGTGAGTAGAATTTTAGTCCCCCCTGTTCCCTGTTGCATTCGATTTAATTAGTTTTGCCTTTTTCGCGTTTTACACTGGAATATTAACTTACATAGTTGCCGCGTAATAACTTTTGCTCCTCAGACTGTTGACACTACCACGAAGTACCTAGCTATGCTTATCGGTAGCGGTAATATAAGAAATTCAGCTACTCATTTCGAACTGTGCGTAGTGTTCTAAATCGTGAATAATATTCTCACAAGTGATTTTAATACGGATTAAACTCGGAAAATGTTGTATGGCAGTAACGAAATAAAATTTTTTTTTTGTGAATTGATAACGTGATGGTAAAGTAAAGTTAAAATTCGGATAGAATTTCTCTTTTGGTTCCCCTTTTCCCTTTTTGAGTGTTAGATTTTCACAACGTATTTGAGTTGGGATATGTGAATCGCTTTTACCGCGACCAGACATCTATACCATATTGAAGTGAAGAGATTTTTCCGCCCCTTTCTCGCTACCTCACCGCCATTGAAGCTCGCTTGCCTCTTTCCAGCTGCAATATTTTGGTTTTCGATTGAACTTTGTGAAACCGTTATATTTTTTTTTGCTTGTGTAATTTTGCTTTTGGATTTTAGACAATATTAACATTTTTTTTGTTTTTTGCACTATTGAAGCACTTTAATTTGGATTGTTTTGATTTGATGTTTGGTCAGTTTCTCTCTTGTACTTCTTTCTGTAATATTTAGTTTATTCACGTCAATAATGAAGTAATTAGAGAATATTTAATAGAATTTTTCAGTAATAAAACCAGGAACAACGAAGGGTAAAGAGCAAGTTGAGCTAAGTGAAGTTGGTGAGATAAAGGGCGCTTCCTGACGTATTGAACACCTGCGTCGAGTTTTAGTGCGATATAATGGACGGATTGGATATCAGCATTTCGACGACTTTCTGCGCTACCGACGAACTGATCGCCCTAGATCCCGTTCGAGGTCGTGCCGTTATTAAACAAGTAATTCAGCGAATGTCTGACGGGCTCGTGATGCTTCATGCTGTGAATAGGGATTTAAATATCTATTCAGACGCCATGGTCATTAGGAATCCTCTCGAATGCTATGAAGTACGCCGGTATTTTGGGCCGAATTCTACGCATTGAGAAGCGACTTGGGATGAGCTCACTTCACCGATCTCACGTAGAGCTGCACCCACCGGTATTGAGCCCGTGTCTAACTCGACTTCACCCCCTACAGAACCTGCACAACACCTCGAGCGGATGACAAGAACTACTAATTCCCACGCGGAATCACTACCATGGACGATGATGGACGATTCGACCACTGACGGTCTGCTACAGCCTCTGGAGCACCAAAGATCCTATACGTGTAGCGAATCCCGTGCACGCCAGAAATAATACACGCGACGGAACGCGAACACAGGTCAATCGCGCGTTACCGTGCAGTAATTCCGCCTCGTCAGTCGGTGACCATCTCAGCCGGTTTCAGGACCACAGACTTAGCGAGAGCCAACCCCAAACCAGGAACGACCCCTGGGCATATCCTAACAATTTCCCGCCTACACTGTTAAGAAATCCTAGTTCCCCCCAACTCCAGTTACTAGAGTCCCTAGAAAATTTAGAAACCCTCCCTCGAACAACGGAAAACCCCGAATAGCGCCGTATTCACTTTGAAGAACGGCAAAATGCAGAAGCCGAAGGAGATCGCAGGAACTATCTGGGGGATCAATACCGCAAAGAATATACTCGGTCTCTCTTGCAACCTCGACCAGTTTCGCGCGATACCGGAATTCAGTGTGATTTATCTATAGATCCACTTTACGAGCCCACCTATTCACACGGACCTCTCGCGTCGACGCGATTATCCCGAAACCGATAGACGAAAGACCTCGCCGCGATATGCCGCAACGATTTTTAGAAATATACCAGCCGGCTGGGGATGGCAGGCACCAATAAATAGGTAATAGAGATCCCCTAGGTTACCCAGACCAAGGAAGTTTCGACGCTTGTTGACCGGCGTCCTCTTGGCATACGCGTAACGACCGATCCGCAGATAGCAACCATTGGGAAAATACCACCTTTTTATGCGAAAGCCGAATGTGCAACTTATTAAATAAATGAAGTATTTCCTTTAAAGGCCAGGATAAGAATGATCCGGAAGAATTTCTCACCCGTTTAACAGTATGTAAAGATAACTTCGGTCTTTCCCTCGAGGATTTGTTGCGTAGGTTACCTGCCGTTTTCGACGCTCAAACAACCCAGTGGTTTAATAGGGAATATCGGGCATGGGAAACTTATGACGATTACGTAGAGGCCTTCCGCCTGCAGTATGGAGCAGACGATCTATAGAAGCAGCTGCTACAAGAACTTGAACATAGTACCCAAGGACCGCGCGAGGATATATGCACCTACCTCAGTATGCTCCGAGCCCTTTTAGATCGCATCAAACCCGTAGTACCCCGACCGGACCTACCGCAATCCCCACCCGAGTTATCCTCAATATATTGCGCGAGACAAGTTTAGCACTTCTAAGGCTAGGAAAACGCGAAGAGGTATGCCACCTCCATAATAGGGCCTACAGGCCACCACCGCCCTCAGACGAAACATGCTTCGCGAAATCCGCGTGTGAAGAACCCCCCGCGAAGCCCAAACGTACTGTTCACGGCGCCGCAGGGGTCACGCCGGGTAGGGTAAGCGAAGAAAGAGGCACAAGCCTAGATGAGCTGGTAGAAATAGCACCAGTTAGGAACCCGCTTACCCCAAAACCTACCGGAAAACCACAATCCCGGGGTTCAAACCCTCCCCGCCCCGTACGCGAGAAAGCTTATCAAACCACCCGTCAACCCCAGCTTCGCCGAGTATAGGGGAAAGGGGCGAACAAACCAACCGTCTGCCAGTTCCCGCTTTGCCGCCACGCCATGATTCTACTCCGTTATCCACCGGTATACGGAACGTTCAGCAACGCAAGTTGTCTGAACCGTGTTTCGGTTGCGGTTACGTTGGACACTCGAGGGACGAATGCCCCTCCTGTAATCCCCGCCGGAGTCCGGAAAACGCCCCGCTGGAAGGCCGTTAACGCCCGCCGGTTCTCCAAGCATATTAAGGGCAATAGATGACCGTACTAATACGCGCTTAGGAAGTATTGATACTAATATATCGCGAGTAACTAAGTGGTCGACAGAACCTCACGAGTATACATACGCCTAACCTCTCGTGTAACGAAGCTATGGAACCCAGCCCATTCATAAAATCCGCTCCTTCTGAAGAACCTGTATCCCCATCTCTAATGCACCAAAGCCGTCTATTATGGTAAATATTGGTAAGCTAAATAAGATCCGTGAGCCCGCAGCCCCTAATCCGGAGAGAGACAAGACCCATGTAAGCCCCAAAGCCCCGTCATATATCGCTCCCATATCCCGGAAACCACGACATTTTGTGAATCTAGATTTGAACGGGATGAAGCTAAACGCGATGGTAGATTCAGGCACCGCGCAGTCGTATTTAGGCAAAGGCATTAGCACCCTCTTACAGGGAAAGTTTTCGCCGCTCTTGGTCATTTCAAAATAACGTAAATTTTGAAGGAATTTTCCGTTAAAAAGTGGTGGGGCGTGGTGGGGGGTGGTGGGGCCAAATTCTCACTACAACTATAGAATATAGGGAGAGATATATAGAAAGGTGCATAAATTGCCTTGCTTAGTTGCACTCAAAATATAAACACAAGAAGTCAATACTAAATATAAATATACTACCGAGCACGAGCGAGTGTTAATAAACACACTGTAGTATAAATACTCGTACTACACGCTCATTCATCAACAAAAGGCAGCTGACGTCACAACAAGATCTTCGAGAAATTTCCATAAGCTTCCATGCATTACCAAGATACACTTTACTTAATTTTTCAATTTGTGAAAAGGTCACCAGATGCACTTTACTCTGGTACATCCGTATTTATCACTCTTTACGCACTCGTGACCGTCTTTCTTACTTCTTTGTAAATATTCCTTTTTTCTTTTTGTAAGAGAGGTTCCGGGATGGGGATGGCGGAGCAAATGTTCTAGAAGCTTCTCGAATAGTAGAGTTCGGGTAATATACGCCGTTTTCACCGATTCGAATCATTCTCTGCTTAGCTTCAAAACAGCTCTTAGCTCTCTAGCTTGACTCCGCTCCCGAGAACTATGTTCATTGGAGATATTTTTTTATCCACTAAAGAGAGCCATGGTCTCAAATTAAATATATACAAAAGACTTAAATCATTGACTACACCCAAAATTATCATTACCTCATCCTTGTATGATGCCGTTTAAATATTCTTTGTATTAATTATTTAATGAAAAAATTAAAAGTAATCTAATTTTTGTTATTCATAA
>JAYJLV010106294.1:0-11627 GCA_036873485.1 Torymus texanus | reverse complement strand
TTTGCTTCACAACTCGTGCTATCCATCTTGAAGTCGTCGACGACCTTCAATCGCAGACTTTCATCGTTGCTTTTCGACGTTTTGTTGGTAGACGAGGTCTGTGTCGCAATCTCTTCAGCGACAATGCCACGACTTTTCGAGGAGCTGACAATGAACTGCAGTCGATGTTCAAAGCTGCTTCAGATTTCTACAGAACTGTGGCAGAAAATCTTGCGAATGATGGAACGAATTGGGTTTTCATCCCCCCACATTCACCACACTACGGTGGCTTATGGGAGGCTGGTGTAAAGTCTGTGAAGCACCACCTCAAGCGAGCTGTTGGCGATCGCATCTTCACGTTTTCAGAATTCTCAACGATACTAGTAGAAATAGAGGCATGTCTCAATTCGCGGACTCTCAGCCCTTTGAGCTCAGACGTCGAGGATGTTCACGCCTTGACACCCTTCCATTTTCTTCTCGGAGAGAGCTCCGCTACCATCCCGGATGAAGAGCCTGCAGCTGTCCCTGAAAATCGCCTCACTCGCTATCACTTGATGCAAAAGGTTCATAATACCTTTTGGAAACGCTGGTCTGGAGAATATCTCCAACATCTCCAAGAGAGATCAAAATGGCGCTCCCCAACCGAAAATTTTGCAGTAGGGCAACTTGTAATCATGCGAGATGATCAACTACCCCCTGCTAGATGGCCTCTCGGTCGCGTTATCAAGATTCATCCAGGTCCTGATGGTCTCGTGAGAGTCGTGACTGTTCGCACAGCCACCTCAACCTTGCGTAGGCATGTTGCTCGATTAAGCCCTCTTCTATTAGAATCTGAATTACAAGGCTAAATTCGTCCTACGGATGAAGGCGGGCGGCATGTTCGCGCCATTGCCGCGCTCTTACTTGATTCAAAAAATGCCGCCGAAAGTTAGCGAGAGAAGCGCCATCTGGTCTACTGGCGCGCGCGGTTGAGGGGAAGGGGAAAGAGAGACTTCGAGACCTGGGCATTATCCCGCGAGCATCCGCCGCGTGCGCATATAAACAAAAAGAAAAGGAAAAACTTCTTTTTCATTCTTGTGTGTGCGTTATCTGCGACTCTCTGCCCTTAGCTGTCTCTACGCAGCTGTCGAGACGAAGCTCCAGTGCGACTTCGTTGGGTTAGCTCACGGCTCTTTCTGACGAGGAGCGTAGCCACCCTGGGGATCCATCGAGCTACAGCTTCTCGAGCTATACATCGCCGTCCCAGAGCAAGGGCTGCTCCCGTGCTCAAGACGTTGAGGCACTGGGACTCGCGTTCAGTGGGCGCCTTCTACGACCTGGGCAGGCGCGCGTTACTGCGGTTCACATAAGGTAAGAGAGCTCTCTTTGAGTACGAATGCATTCGTTTTCCGTGCGGTATTTCAGCTGCGTTACACTCATTCCTCGTTTATATTTGCGATGCGAATAGCGATTTTCTTTGTAATTTCCAGGCACACATTTTTTTGTCGTTATCCAGTTATTGACCAATAAATATTAATCTTGTAATAAATAAACGCATCTGTGTTATTATTCAACTACCTCGTGCGTATTCACCCACCGTCTCCTCATCTTACTCAATAAATTACAACCGAAAACAACACAGTATTTTAAACAGAACGCTTGAAAGCAGTGAGCATATCCTATTTCTCCGTACGAGGAATATGTGTACACTCGCTTCGCCTTCAGACAACTACGTGCATAATGACCTGTCTTATCACGCTTAGAACATTTACCCGCTTTGCTTTGCAATGAACCCTGTCGGCACTCTTGTCTAACAAATTTGGTGATGTCGATTTCTCTCAAGTTCCGCTGCGTGACACGCTGTTTGCTATGGCTGGCCCGTGCCACATTATTGCGGAGTTACCGATCCCCTTATTGCCGTCTGCCGTATTTTTCCAGAGCTGGCCGCGCTCTCCTTGTTCCAGGTATCTATTATAACCAATTTCGTTTACTGATTTGACTTTCACTAAATCTCGAAGAATTACATCCGTCGTCCTATAGTCTCGACTCAAAATATGCCGTGTAAGCTCTTTAGACCACAATCCAATTACCACCTCGTCTCATTTTTGCTGTACTGACAAGTTGAAACCTTCACACATCCACACTTTGTTCAGAAAATAATCTTGCAAGCTTTCACCCGTTCCTTGCGCCCGCACCGACATATTTTTTAGTTTCTCACTGTTGCTACGCTGGTATGTAAATACACTTTTAAAAGCGATTTTAGATTGTTCAAAAGTTTTAATCTTTTAAATCTGTGGCGACCACTGCAGGGCTCCAGCACAAGCCAGCGTCGGGACGGAAGTAGCTCCTGCAATCGCACGTTTGGGAGATTGCGAGGAGACTTCTGCCCTGCTCTAGTCTCACTAGTCAGTCAGGTCACACACGTCATGCTGAGCGCTCGCTTTCGTGCTCAGTTCCGATTCTAAGTCAATAAAGTAGTTAACAAAGATTATGACTTATTCTTCAACCCGATTTGCTCCAATTCCATCCCAGTTCCCAAATGGTGACCCCGACATGATCGGAGCGGATCACTCACAGACAGCGTGGCGCATCACCGGGACGCGTTTTCGACGCCATTGTCGGCACAGTCGCAGCGACCGCCTCGAGTCCATCCAACGCTACCGGCTCTCACTCTGCTGGATCGCCTCAATATGAGTCCGCCGCATACGTAGCTGGATAAGCAGCAGCAGCAAGGCGACCAAGCAGTAGGCCGCATTGAGAGCGTGCGCACCTGGAAGCTACCGCCGTTTTTGAAATCAGTGTCGGAGGCATGGTTTCTACAAGTGGAAGCGGCAGGCATTGAAGGCAAGCCAGGTACGCACTGACTCCTCGCGCTCGCGCAGCTGGACAGCGACACCGTGCAACATCCGCGCTTAAGGGGATATTTCCTAGAGCGTTAATAAATGATACTACAAACAAACAAACAAACAAACATATGTTCGGTGTGCTTCGCGCAGTGCCTGCGACCGGCAAGTATGAGTACTTGAAGCGGCATGTCATAAAGCGTTACGGCGAAACGCTCGAGCATCGTCTGAAGCAGCTCCTGAATACCGTGGACACGGAGGGGTGCAAGTCTTCGCAAGTGCTGCGCCACATCCAACGTCTTGCCAGTGATAGGGCGACAGACGACCGCATCAAGGTCAAGTGGCTACTTTTGCTTCCAGAGGCAGCACGCGGCATTTTGATCGTGCTAGCCTCCACATCAACGATAGACCAGCTCGCCGAGGCTGCGGACAAGCTCACGGACACCATGCCGAGCGTGCTCGCGGCAGAACCATTCGTCGTATCTCGTGGCCCTTCTCCGAGCAGGGACTCGCGCACCGCAATTACCGGCAGAAGCGACGCGCTACAGGTGGTGCCTCTTCCCGCGCACGCTACCGGCGCACTTGACGCGATGGCAGCCGACATCGCCGCGCTTCGAGGCAGCTGCTTTCGACCAGTTGATGCTGAACCATTGCACGCAGTCCGCACGGAATGAGCCCCCATACGACCGCAGCCGTAGTTGACCTCGCTTTCAGGCACGCGGCGCACCCGCGGAGAGTACTCTGCTATTATCACCGCAAATTCGGTGCCGACGCGCGCTGTTACCAGCTGCCGTGTAGTTTCGCCGCGTCGACCATGTCTGCGGGAAACTAGCCCCGCTGCCAGCGGTACAGGCCGCAGCTGGAAGCGGACTACCGAATGAAAATCGCCTACACGTGACAGATCGTCGCTCCGGAATGAGGCTCCTCGTGGATTCGGGCTTCGTCGTCTCGCTCTTACCGCGCCCGCTGATCTCTCAACGCCCCAAAACGTAATCGCTGCAGCTCGCAGCCGCGAATTTGTCGCCTATCCGCACTTATGACCAGCGCATAAGTCGACCTGGGGCTCAGGCGAGCTCACGCATGGCCATTTATTCGTCGCTGACGTCCGAGACGCCATTCTCGGGGTGGATTTTCGGATCCACTCAGGTCTCCTGGTGGATCTTCGTAAGCGACGCTTGATCCACACTCACACGGCCTTCAGCGTGCCAGCTCAAGTTCGATTAGTCGCCCTGCACAGTATTTCAGCTCAAGCTCTCTCGCAACAGGACACGAAAGCAAAGCGAGCTTACGCTAGCTGTTGGTTCGATTCGTGGTTGATTTCGAGGGAATCACAAAGCCGCGGTAGCAGCGACTGCTTACCAGCAAGAAGAAGACGTGACGCTTTCCCATCGCCTGGTCCACAGAGGCAGAGGACGCTTTCAACGCATGCAAGGGGGCTCTGAAGGACGCAGCGACCAACATCTTCCTCTCGCCGACCGCCCCGCTCGCGCTGAGCACCGGCGAGTCGAGCACAGACATCGGAGCAGCTCTACTGTATGGAGATGTTTGGCAAATACAGTACGTATGATCGCGAGTTCATGGCCGCGCGTTCGCAGCGGTAAAATTTTTTAGGTGATTCCTGGAGTGCCGCAACTTTACCTTGCGCACAGATCATGAGCCTCTCTTCTTTGCGGGACTGAACCATCGGACAAGACATCTCCTCGGCAGTAGAGGCAGCTGGACTTCCTGCTTCAATTCAATGTCGATTTCGATTATATAAAAGGAAAGGACAACGTCGTGGCCGACCTACTCTCAAGGTCTTGCGCCATTACCATGCCGTCTGGCCTGGCAGCACAGCTGCAGGGCGGCGAACTGTCTCATCTCATGGAGAAGGAGCTCCTGGGACTGCTCACGCATGCCATGTTGAGCACACGCTTTCGTGCTCAGCTCCGATTCTAAGTCAATAAAGTAATGAACAAAGATTGTGACTTATTCTTCAACCCGATATTATCCAATTCCATCCAAGCTCCAAAAGTCTTTGTGAGGAACCATTTCCATGACGCACCTTTTAGTTTCGATTTACCTATATTCAATGCCACAGCGCCACTCTAATTGTATAAAACCTTCGTATGATTCAGTTCTTCAATATATTCGGGATTTCTCTGGTCCTTCATTTCCAAAGAATTCGCTAATCAAATTTTGACACGACTCTAAGGACACAATTTCACCGAAGTTTTGCTATTCACTCAAAGTTGTCTGGACGTTCATAAACATTTGGGTTTTCTGTTTCATGACATTACTGATGGCTGTAAGTGCTACCGCGATCGAGTCATCCGGAGCTGATCCATCTTTGGGAATTGGGATCGATGAACCTTGTGGATCTTACAATAGCTGCGATTGTAATTGCGCCAATTGTGCCTCGTAATGTTGGCGTTTTCAGCCCTTCGTTTCTTTAGATGATCGATTTCTTGCAATTCTTTGTGCAACTGTTTTTCCGCCATTGCGCCGAACAATGCGCCCTGGAACTCGTTTTCTTTTACGAATGCCTCAAATTCATTCAGCATGAGACTACCGAGAAGTACGATACTTCACTTCCGCTCTTCGTGTTAGATATCTACACACCTGCTTCACAGCACAATTTTTAACAATATCCCACTTCTGATTTGTTGTCTTTCTCTCAAAGTATTGTTCGTTGTAGATTAATTCACAAATAAATTAAGTCAAGTCTTTAATTGAAATATAAAATGTAGAAGTATATTATATAAAATAATATAAAAGACATATTAATGTGAACAAATTCAACTGGTTAAAAATAGAATTGCGCTTTTGATTTGCACACGCAAAAGGGCCACTCGTAGTGACGAAACCCTGTTCAAACTTACACCGCTAGCAACCGAACAACGTCTATCGCACGCCACGAGGAATCCTCCCTACTCTAAAGTTAACTATCATATCGCTGTGTGTCCGTCGCGCTGGCTCTTTTCTGAGTACCCATTAAACTAAAAGTTATTAAAATTGTAGTAAATTTCTCACTTGTATTATTTTTTGATAGGATTACCCTAAATATAGTAATTTTTTTATAAGTATTATAAAAATTCGAAAATTCTTTCTCAGTGTAGCATGATTAATAGCATGATTAATAACATGACAAATCTGGCCATAAAATCATTTTAGATGGCAGGCTGTAAAACATGCTATTAATCAGACTACTCATCACGCTACTGATCATACTAGTAATCATGCTATTACTGCTATTTATCACGCTATTAATCACATGATTTTTTTCAGTAGGAAAAACGATTACAAAAGCATTTTGTAAATAGAAAATCAAATGTTTCTGTAATAAGCTAGAAGAGATAGATTAAATAAAAAAAAAGGAAAAGTCTTTCATAAATTAATTGAATATTAAAAAATGCAAATAAAAGAAGACGTCGGATACCGACGCGATTCCTGTATTACCGGCAACACGATATTATTTATTTATTCAGAGACTAGGCAACCTAGCAACATATTACGAGTTGTCCCCCATTCTTCTCAATAAATATAACAATATCAAATTTTTAAATTTTTATTTTATCACTAAGTACTCAAGTGAACTTGGAACTACGAACCAACATTACATTTGGAACTGTAGTTCCAAGTTTACTTGAAAACTTAGTGATTAAATGTAAATACAAAAATTTGATATTGTTATATTTATTGAGAAAAATAGGGGGCAACTCGTAATATGTTGCTAGATTGCCTAGTCTCTGAATAAATAAATACCGTGTTGCTAGTAATGCAGGAATCGCGTCGGTATCCGACGTCCTTCTATTCGTCTTGCGAAATAAACTCGGTACGCTGACTGACTAAAAAATTTATAGATTTACTTTTTTTTATAACCTAAAAACGATTTTGAATTTTTCGTTTTTCTGATTTTTATATATGTAGGAGGCAAAACTTTTTATTAGTTTAAAATGTTCTTGAAAGGTTCAATCGTATCAATCGTATTTCTTTCGTTTTCTATAAAAATATTTTTAAAATTCATAAATTAATTTCTCGGAAACTACACGGTCAATCGAATTGAAATTTAAACTTATTAAACTCAATTAATACACGATTGGGTTAAATTTTCAAGAGATTTCCTTCATTTGTTTTCGAGGAAAAGAAATGAATAAAAAAATAGAAATAATAAGCTTTCATTAGATAATTTTTTTTCTCAATTCTGTATTTCCCATAGAAGAAGATTATTTGAATTTAAGTATCACAAAAATAAATGGATTTGAGAGATATAGTTTTTTCACATTATAACAAAAGAAGAAAATGATATATAAAATAAAAAAACCACTGCAAATAGATTTTATAAGTATAAATTCGTTTTATAATTATATTAAAAATTTTAAAGTATGAAAAGAAATTATTAACATATTTTTAGTATTATATTAGAAAATATGTATTTCTAAGAGAAATAGTGAAAATAATTTTTTAAAATTTTAGATATAAATGTAATTAGTAAATGCATTATTAACGTAAGTAATTAATTTAATAACAATAATTTTTAAAATCATTTTTAAGGTAATGCATTTATATATTGGTAAAACAAATTAAGTTTGCGGAAGCTACATACCAATGTATTGGCAGCGGTTTTTTACATGCTTTTAATTACAGATATAATACAATACTTTACTTGATCTTTTACATACTAGGCCTACTTTTTGTACTAACTGCTTAATTTCATCCATGTTAAGTTTCTACAACGTAATTCACAAATTAGTGCGAGAAGTAGGCAGAGTAAAAGAAATTGTGAGATCTCTGTTACAATTTATTTCTTTTGCCTTGTAAATATGTAAATTATGAACTACAAAACTCACTATACTGTCATCAAATTTAGACAAGTTCTTCATAAGATCCTCAACCTTTTTCTAGCAAATTAAAATTTATAAGGATTAAATATGTAAAAGAAGATAAGGTATACTATAATATTAATGTTTAATAAAACTATCATGTGGAAATATATTTCTGTGGCTTCTCGGAATAACAGAATAAGTCCACTTTTTTTAAAATCGAGATAACCCCAGATTATGTATCTTCAAATAGGCTTTTATCATTTACCACTTTCAATAGTAGTAAAAATATTGCCGTAAAGCTACAATTCACTCGAAACGTAATCAGATAAGTCCATCATTTTTTTCGTTTATCTTAGTTATAATTTATTTTATCTATTCAAATTGAATGTGAATATGATGGCTAATATATATTTTCACCTTACCCTGGCCGAAAGTACCACATTCCCTCCCGGCGCAAAAACGGAAATGTGGTATTTTCGATCTGCGTATAACGAAAAATAGTATACGCTCCACGGGAGTAAGTTTTTTCCTCCCATGGTGTGTAATATACTATTATCTGTTTATTTAAAAAATTCCTATACACTTTCAAATAATAAACATTTTAAAATTTTACAATATTAGTACAATACAAGTACAATACAAATGGTCGTAAATTTATAAGAAATGTCAGAAAAATCTCTAAAATAAATGCGAACCGCACTATCAGATGAATCCACAGTTCCCGGAATAACCAGATAAGTCCATACTTTTTTGAGTTCTTACTAATTTTGAACGCATCAGAAAATGTATAACCTGTTCAAACTAGCGTGTAAATATGTGTTTTGTATGTGTCAATTGACTAGTCAAGTATCGCGACTCATCTCATTTCTCCCGATCTTACATATAAGTTTGAACATTAAAACCCGTTTTCTCGGAAACTCGAAAAGTGGGCTTATTCGGTAATTCCGAGAAGCCACAGTTTTTACAGAATGTTTTATACATATAAATAACAATTATAAAAAAAAAATATTAAAATTATTCAAACCTTTTCTTGAATTTTATACTCAATTATTTCTTTAGTAATTTCTTTATCTTGTGGTGAACTGTAACTCTTCCTTTCCTGTAATTTATCAATAACCTTTTGTGAGATCTTTAAAGTTTCTCCATATTCTAAAAGTGTATTGGTAACTATTGAAAATTCATCATCAGGAACTATATTTTTCTGTTCAAATTGACGTTGAGGCTTATATGCTTTCTAAAATTTATTTAGTTATCAAACCTTATACCAGAAATAAAATAAAAGATTTTGAACAAATTTATTTTACCTCCATTAATTCAATATATGTAGCCAAATTATAACTGTTCAATTTGTCAATATAGTTGTTGTTATTTACAGATTTCTTTTTATATTGATTAAGTGCAAAGGAGCGTACATATTCAGCCATTTTTTCTCTTGTTTTTACAGACTCTATTACTAGCCACTAGACATTTTTAATATTTAAAATTAATAATATTATGAATTAAATTACAAAATTGAATGTACTGATCACGCAATCCTACAAAATTAAAAACGAAGTATGCATGGTGGACTGATCTATGATACTCTCATGTATTTAGACTTGCTAAAGCCCACTAACTTTAGTTTTGGTACTGCAGATCAAAATTTTTAAATATTCTCAATCTCAAAATTTTGAGATATGTTCATAGCGAAGACAAAATGTTTTCTAATTATTTGATCACTGGTGTTACAGAGTACTAGAGATCTGCTGTAGAATCCATTTTGTATCATCTAAATATGATTTTTCTTCTTTAAAAAGTATCAAATTAAAATTTGTAGCCATTATATCCCAAAGAACAAAAGATTATATACATATAATTAATATTTTTAATTTATTGTTTCTAAGAAAAAATTATACTTAGATGATTCAAAATGGATTTTGCAGTGAATTAATAGTACTCTATAATACCAATGACCAAATGAATAAAACAAATATTTTGTCCTTGCTATGATCATATCTCAAAATTCTTACCTGTAGTATCATATTTGGCTTCATGAGTCAAAATACATAAAAATATCATAGTTTATTCCATTGTGCAAACCAATTTATTTTGTGAGCCTGAGAAATCAAGAAGTAGTTTCTAAGTTTTTAGAAAATATGTACGATGGAATATTATAAGATTAAAGAATTCTCATAAAATATGTTGAGTTGATGCCGGAATCAATATATTGCAGATGGAGGGTGGTGCTTTATCTACTACAATGTTTTATCATATAAATTAAAAAATGTTCTCTTTTTGGATTTTGAAGTCTTGTGCATGTTTTGAATATTAATGCTTAGATATTTTCTTAAAATAACAACCCAAACAATCAAGTAATTACTCATAAAACCTTAAAAAATTTGCACAGATAACATAACCTATAAATACTTCTACTCTAAAACAATATATTCTAATCTAAAAATTTAGCAAGAGCTTTTTTATTAATACTTTATAATCATGAAATGCTAAAATTTATTAGACATATATTAGTTATGTTGCACTTAAGGAATAATGAAATCCACATAACAACAAATTTTATATTTAGTAAAAATTATTTTTTGTTATTTTGATGTCTTTAATTGTGATGCTAATATGAAAGAAGGCCAAAGTTTAAATACGTTTATCTCAGAAAGTAAATAATGAAGTTTTTTTTATTTGAATGTGAGATTACTTTAAATAGAATTCTGATAAGGATTAAAATTAGGTTAATACTATTTGTACAACAGAAATATAGCACATTAATACAAAGTATAAAATGAATTTTGCTAAAATTACATATAAAAAAAATTTAATTAAAGTAGGAATAATATCAGAAATAAAGGAATTAAATAATTTTATGAACTAAATAAAGTGGAAAGTAAAGAGTTATTATATTCAATAAGATATTTAAATTAATTATGATAATTTTACATATGAAGTTATATATGAAATTCTTACCTTTATAACTGGAAAAATATGTATACAATCTAATCCTTGTATTTGATGTGGTTCTATTCTATGTGGACAATTCATTTTGGGCAACATTGCCACAATTTTTTCTGTTAAAGCACTAAAAATATACAACGGCAAAATTATTAAATAAAATTATCAATTTATAAAAATAGTTTCAACAAAGGAATTTAACATTTTTTGCCCAATAGTAAGATTTTCTTGAAAAAGTAAATCCACATCAATATCAAAATAGCAAGATCCTATGCACCATGTCATACCACCTACAATCTATAACATAAGCAAATACTCATGAAAAATTATAACTGTAATTTAATTATTATATCTAATTTACTACCATAATTGAAATAATCTATATCTTTGATGTTTTAGTTATTTAATGAATTACTTTAATTGTAAAATATAATTAAACATTGTTACATGCGAAAAAAATCTGTATAATGAAACACAGACCTTATCAAAATTTGATAAACCTTTTATTCTTGTTCTATAATACCCAGCCTCTGTTAAAATTTCTACTATTTTTTTTAATTTATTAGCTTGCTCTTCATCCTCTCGTATGTCAACCTTAAAAAAAAAAGAATAAAATTGTTAAAATTTTATTAAAAAATATATTTGTACAATAAAATACCTCTGTCGATTCCAATTTTTTCAGAACTCCTTTACTCACGTTACCAAACATAATTAAACTAAAAAATAATGCAGAATTTAATAAAATAAAATTTTTCCCGGTCAAGTAATATGTATCTTCTTTTTCTTCCAAAGAGGTATTCTAGCTCCAAGTTAGATCCTCCAAGTGAAGAGTATTTTTTTTTGTTTTCCTTAAAGGTATAGGAGCCGGGTCATGTCCTTGAGTGAAAAGTATTTCTTTTCTTTTTTTTTAATTCAAAGGTATTAGCACCAGGCCGTGTCCTAGAGTGAAGAGTATAGGTATTCGGTACCACCAAAGAATATAGACGCATATAGAAGAACACTTTTTATGGGCGGGTAGTACAACACCGCCGTAACACGTAAAGCCTATACTAAACTATAGATGTTACCCACAGATTACATT
>JAYJLV010106284.1:0-11627 GCA_036873485.1 Torymus texanus | reverse complement strand
CGGATTCGGATTCAGCGGTCAAAAATACATAAGGATATGTTAGTCTCCCTCCCAGAACCGGGCACTTTTTTTTTTTGGGCCTGTGTAATTAGTCGTAGAATCCTGGGAACGTCCGAGCTGGCGCTCAAATTAAACTACATGTAAATTATTCTTTAATGTTTTCTTCCATATATAATAAATGTTTGAATGTTACTTATTAATCGTTGAATTGGATCATTTAAGGACATCACCCGTATATAGCTAATTCCGGCATTCATCAGGAGTTGCACTTTCAGCTGAAGATAAGCTGGCATACTATTGTATACCATGAGCGCATAATCAAGATGAGACGTGGCATGCGCTTGAACCAATAAACTTTATACATTCTTTGGTATTAGCCATGCGCGCTACCTGAGCTTGAAAAGAACGTTGTGCACTGTCGAGGAAACCGAACGAATATGCGCATTCCATTTCAACGAAGGAGTCATGATCACACCTAGGTTTTTTATTTGATCAACATACTCGAGGGGTTGATTATCGACAATAACTGGTGGTAAATTCTGCATTGCTAGGTAAGTAGGGTTTGGTTCACTGCTGAAAATGATGGTCTTTGTCTTCTTCAGATTCAGTTGCAAACCGTGTTCTTTATCACATAACGAGACGTTGAGCGCTTCTTCTGACAGATGGACAACTGCGGAGGATACGAGGTTTGTAGGGCACTGAATAAAGAGCTGCAAGTCATCGGCGAAGAGAATGAAGGAGGCTTTACAATATTTCAGGCAGCGTGGCAAAGAATTAATTAGAATTAAGAAAAAAGTTAGCCCTGGAGATGAGCCCTGGGGGACACCTGATGTTACTGGCAAAAAATCAGATCTTCTTTATTACAAACAACTGATTACGTACGGCCTCTTATGTAAGAATGCATAACCTGGAGGCACCTGCAGGCCCTAGAATTTCGAATTTGCTTTCTCTTGAAATTAGAATGACACCTAATCTTCGGTCATTTGAAAAGATGGTGTACCAGCATCTAT
The DNA here is from genome assembly GCA_036873485.1 of Torymus texanus. Taxonomy (NCBI): domain Eukaryota; kingdom Metazoa; phylum Arthropoda; class Insecta; order Hymenoptera; family Torymidae; genus Torymus; species Torymus texanus. The sequence continues at coordinate 10,617 of JAYJLV010106284.1, read as the reverse complement.
TACTCTTACAATTAGATAACAATAGCTAACTAGATATTATTATACCAATGACCAAGTTAAATGTTGGAGTAACAGCGACATCCATAATAAATATTGTCTAAAGTGTTTCCCACGATTTTTCCTTAGATCGCAAGGGCGAATGCCGAGATTTTCGTAGACAGGGAGCCATGGACTGACAAAACTTGTCCAGAGGACCCAAGAACGCTAAAATCATCGTTCATCTCTCTTCGTTTACTTTTTGTTTTTTTTATTTTTATTTTTTGTTTTGTGTTATTTTTCTAAATTTTTTGGGTTAATCGATATAAATGTTTGTACCAAATGCGCCCAACTATGCTACTTAATTGAAATTGAAATTATAATATACAATGTATTTATATATAAGTTCGCGCTTGAGAGGATATTCTCCTAGAACGTTAACAAATGACACTACAAACAAAACAAACAATGCACCCATTTTATAGTATTAGACAAAAAGTTCATATTCTGACATTCAAGAACAAGAGCCTCATGATCGATAGAGTCGAACGCCCTTCGGAAATCGAATAAGGTACTAACCGTAACTAAATTAGGTTCGAAACCATATCTTATCGTGTCAGTAAAATACAATAGTGCTGAGTGTGTATTATAATCCGGTCTGAAACCAAACTGATAGGGTGAGAGGAACGAATTTATCTCGAGATAGCGGGATATCTGCATCGCAATAATTTTATCAAATATTTTAACGAGATGACACAGATTTGTTACCGGCCGGGTATTCGAGACTGATTGTGGATCGTTACACATATTTAGAACTATAGAAGCGATAGTGAATCTCGTTACAAAAGGCAATCATCACAACAACTTGAGCGTAATTTTTATCACTCAAAACATCTTTCATCAAGGCAAAGGTCAACGCGACATACCGTTGAACGCTGAGTAAATGGTAATATTTATGTATTTGCGCGATCGTGCCCAAATACGTCATCTTGCTAGACAAGTATATCCTGAAAATCCTCGATTTATAGAAGAAGCGTACCAGGACGCAACATCGCAAGCTATCGGCTACCTCTTGTTGCATTTAAAACAAACCTCACCGGATAATTATCGATTTCGAACGTGCTTTTTCCCAGACGATGAGTACCAGTACGTTTACATATCGCGAAAGCAAATGACAAACAGTAAAAATCAAGTTCCAATCGGGGCATTGTAATGGTGATAAAATTGATTATCCCTTTAGTCGAAAAGAGTTTACCCGCTTGGTAGCATAGCACCGTTCCGAACAGGTACAAAGAGAAAGTCAAACAACTCGTACAACGCTTGCGAGCTTGTAGTAAAGTAGTTTGGAATACCAGCGGTGCCGCAACGATAGATGTCACGTATTTGCCCGGAGCCAATATTGCCGACTTGGTCAATGATGCAATGAGAGATAGAGGAAGGAGTGCTGCACTTGGACATCTTCAGTTCGCTATCGCTCTTCGCCAATCAACTGTCCCTCGAGAGTTTATAGGCACAAGCGTGTTTGGAACGAGGTCGATATGAATTCGTCGACCAGCGATCATTCAGAAAACGGTGTTTGTACTACACCGCGTCACATTCACATTTTGGCAGTTCAGAGTAACGGTGACAGTGATGGTAACGAAACAGAGTCAGCAAAATCCGAAAAAAGAAGAAAGAAGTCAGCTGAGAAAAAGAATGTCTCACCACAACAATCTGAAATACTATCATGGCGGCGAATAATCAGGACATTTGGGCTACGCTAACTAATTAAATAAATTGTCAAGAAGAAGAACCGGAGAGAAATAGCGCTCTAGACGTACTCGTTGATTTATTACCGTTTGAAATGCACGTACCGCATTACAAATTTTGCAGATCAGGAACTAAACTAGCAGAGCGTATCGAACGCAGCGATGTTGAAATTAATTCGTTGGACGGAGCTTATCGAGAGCATGATCTAGCTTATAGCGACTCCAACGGCGATCGTCGTTAAGCCGATCGAGTTTTAGCGCAATATGCCTTCTCCCGCATGTCAGCCGAGGAAACGCTGTCTCGAAAGAACAGTCACGATGATGACAGCTTGCTGCATAATTAGCAAAATAATGTTTGAAAATTTTTCGCATATAAAGAATGTTATAAAAATACGAGACAAGGAAGATAAAAAATCTAGGAGTGGTCAAATAAAAAAGGATAAGAAGAAGAAGAAACAGAAACCAAAGAATAAGAAGGAAATTAACAAAATAATCCCGAACAATGAATAAAATACTTGAAAAACATTAATACGAAACACATCGACCTTCGTCGTATGCTAAGTGCTGATAAACTTTTGCGAGCTGCGCATAAATAATACGATCGTCAAAGTGTTATTGATTGGTTTGAGGGTCAAGACGCTTATAATTTCTATAGACCTATTCGACATCGTTTTCCTAGACGTAATTATAATGGGCGCAATTTCGATGACGCGTGGGAAGCTGATTTAATGGACATGATATCTATAAAATCCTACAATGATGGTTACAGCAACGTTTTAATTGTTATCGATGTCATCAGCAAATACGCTTGGGTTGAACTAGTCAAGGACAAAACTTCGAGACGCATCGCTGATGCTTTTGCGCGTATTTTGTCGGGAAGTAACGATCAGAAACCAACATGTCTCCAAATTGATAAAGGTAAAGAATTTGTCGGTGAAGTCATGCAGAAAAATCGAGACACGGAATCGCATACAGAGTGACACGGAGTCCGGATACAAAAACTGCGGTTGTCGAAAGAATTATAAGAACGATAAAAGAAAGAACGTGGCGTTATTTTACTCATAAAAATACTCGAAGGGATGTTGATGTTTTGGAGAAAATCGTAAATGCGTACAATCATACCAAACATTCGGACACAAAAATGGTGCCAGCAACCGTAACACTACACAATGCAATCAAAGCCCGTGAAAATTTACAACGTTCATATAGTAATCGTGATTACAAAATCCTTAAATACTGCGTCGGTGACTTGGTGCGAGTCAGTCGTGCAAAGAACGTTTTCTTTAAAGGATATGAGAATGGTTGGACACTATAGATTTTTAAAATTATACGAATCTCATCGACACATCCACCTGCGGTTTATTATTTAGAAGACTTGGCAGGAGAGGAAATTGACCGTTTCTTCTATGCCGAAGAATTGTGCTGAGTGCGCAAAAATTTAACTACAGACGTTTTTGAAATTGATGAAATTTTGAAAACTAGAGGGAACGGTTCGTCTAGAGAATATTTTGTAAAGTAGAAAGAAGACGACAATAAGTTAAATTCCTGGGTTAGAGTGAATTAATAATCGAATATATAAAAATTTCAAAAATGAAGATCAGTTTTATATTGTGTTACCGAGTAATAGCAGCATGAATTATTTTGCGGAAAATACCCCAACACATTTCATCACTCAACTACCTCAGCATTTATGTCTTGAAGGTTCATGGCCAGTCGCGCTTACGGAAGTTCAAATTCAGCTGACATTTCAACATGTATCTTCCGAACAACCGGATAGAACAGTTCTGCTGAATCTCATTCGACACTCGACTCTAGAGACGAAGGCAAAAAATTTTAGTACTGCAGTGTTGTTACTTCCAGGAATTTACAAAGATGTAAGCATTATGGTAAGCGAGTTAAATATTTAAGCTGTATCGAAGATCATTTCGTCGATAGCGAATAAAAAGGCGCTAGCTCATCGGTCGGTTGGAGAAGGTGCTACCTCGCCGGTCGTATGAAGAAGGTGCTAATTCAGTGGCCGCTTGGAAAAGGCGCTAACTCAGCGGCCGGTTAGAAAAGGAGCTAACTCATTGGCCAGTTGAAGACGGGGGCTAACGCAAAAGCTTGTTTATTTTCCTCCGATTTAGGTTGGCACCACTAATGCTATACCATTAAAATTTGATTTTAACGCGTGAAAAATGATGTTTTATACGTAGATTACTGTTATAGAAGCTACTATATAAAATATTATATTATGTATTAGAATCAAAATTAAGATATATATATATATATATATATATATATATCCGACACACACGTAGTAATCTACGTATAAAATATAATTCTTCACGCGTTAAAATCAAATATTAATGGTATAGCATTAGTAGGACCAACCTCAATCTCGGAGGAAAAAACCGAACTTTTGAGTTAGCGCCTTCTTCAACTGGCCGACAAGTTAGCGCCTTTTCTAAGCGGCCGCTGAGTTAGCACCTTCTTTAACCGGCTGGCGAGGTAGCACCTTCTCCAACTGGTCGGCGAGTTAGCACCTTCCTTAATGGGCCGCTGAGTTAGCACCTTCTCCAACCAGCCAGCGATGTAACACCTTCTCCAACAGGCCGATGAGCTAGCGCCTTTTTATTCGCGACCAAAGATTTGAAGTTCGGTGTCGATCCCAGTGGTTACGTGATAGTCTACAAAGTTTGTACAAAAACAACTTTTTCTGAATTGAGTCATCACTTTCATTTATCCAAGAAATTGCGAAAAATTTTGGGGTTCGGAAGCACGAATACTATTTTTATAAGAGACGAAGGATCAGTAGAAAGTGTCAGACCTGTTCGTCTCTCCAATGGACTTCCATCTATGCTTTTGATTTATAGTGATATTTGTGAACCTTACGTAACAGGTGACATACAATCCTGATTTTTGCGAGCAGTATCGTTAAATATTGACGATTACACGTACGGAAGTACGAGAATCAAGAGTTTCTCCCCACCCATGTACATACCTTTACTATACAACTCATTTCAGACCATAGAAATCGATATAAGGGACCAAAGTGGTTGTGCCATCCTATTAGATTAGGGTACTTTGACAGTGACACTTCATTTAAAAAAACTTGATTAGAGTCCATGTTTAATAAAACGATGGATCATTACCAGGAATACTTCAACATGCAAGTTGGCGCTGGTTATAGTGGTGGCGAGATGTTTGGTGGGGCTCAACGAATTAATGGTGGGGTCGGATGTATTTACGTCGGGTTACCCTACCAAAGGAGTCACGGTGGTATTCGTTTATTTTTGGCTGGAGTTATTCGTCGTGTTGATGCACTCATGATTGCACTCATTGGAATTTGGTTAAGCATGGTAGTGTTAGATTAGATGTACGATTCGCTGAAGCATTAGCCAATACTGTAAATTGTATTTTCTATGCTGAATAGGATAATATTTTGGAAGTAGATGCATCGCGTCAAGCTATTGTAGACTTTAGTGGTTAGGTTAGAAAAACTTCAGATGTCGCTATCGTACTACATATACGTGATAGATGTGTTTCTTGTTAGTCAGTACGTTTCGAGTCGCGATCGTCGTTGTAAGCTAGATGAAAACGATGGATTTAGTTATTGTTGAGGTGTGGTGGTAAATGAGGAGAACACTTTCTATAAAATAAATGAATAATAAAGATTTATTGACACTTAAGACTACGGCGCGTTCCTGCTCCACGCACGAGATGCTTCTTGTACAGCGTACAGCGGTAGAGAGAGAGAGAGAGAGAGAGAGAGAGCCGTGCGTCACTCGCTACTGCCCAACTTTCGTGATACTCACGCACACACTAGGGAGGGGAGACTTCCATGTGTGCGTTCACACTCATATTTGCGCGCTTTCGGTACAGTTGCGCGCTCACACATATTCATATACTTTTCGTGTTTACAATATCGATGTATACTATTCTCAACACGCCTCCTTACATATATATTGTAAACTTTTAGTATTTTTACATTATGTTTAAGAATTTTCTGAACTTCTCAAATTTATCTTTACACAACGCTTTTGTGAAGATATCCGCAACATTATCATTCGAGTCGATTTGAATTATTACAATTTCTTTTTCCTTCACGCTTTCATGAACATAGTGATAATGTATTTCTATATGCTTCGAGTTCTTCCATTGTTCCCATAACTCGCTATATTTATCGCGCCTGCATTATCTTCAAATATCTTTACAGAATCACTTATTTTTACATTAAAGCCCTTCATTAACACTACCACTAATTTTATTTCACTAACTGCTTCAGATAAAGCTACATATTCTGCAAGTTGAAGTCTTTGTCACCGTTCTCTGTTTTCCTGATTTCCAAACAATTACATATTCAAATACTTTAATAACATACCCAGATGTGGATTTTCAGTATACATTATCACCTGCCCAATCTGCGTCTACATAACATTCTATAGTTTCGCAATTCCCATTTCTTTTGTAGTTCATTTTTAAATCTTTGGTTAAATACAAGTATTTCAAGATTCGTAACGCATATTTCTAATGAGTCTGATTATATTTTGATATCTACTCAGATAATTTACACTATAACTTATATCAGGCCTTGTACTTGAACTTATATATAATAATGCACCTATCAAATTTCTATATTTAGTACTTCATATTTCAGCATTTTCAATTTTTAGATTCGATTCCATAGGAGTATTATATAACTTACTATTCTGCAATTGAAATTTATTAGCTAATGACTCGATATATTTAGTTTGACTTCATTTCCTATCACAATTTCGATAATCATACTCTAGATTAATACCAAGGTATTCTTTAATTTCTCCTAGATCTTTCATCTTAAATTTTTCTGACAAGACTCTTTTTAATTTCTTAATTTTTTTTTACTCCTAATATAAATTAACAAGTCATCGACATATATCAATAAGTAAATTTGGTCTGTACCATCACCTTAAGTATATAAACAATAATCTACATTACTCCTTTTAAATTTTATCTTTGTTAAATATTCATCCAGACATTTATACCATGCTCTTGGACTTTCTCACAGTCCGTATAACGCTTTACGTAATTTACAAACTCTGTTTGTCCCATCGCTAAACCTTTCGATTGACTGACATATACCTCCATGCTCACTTCACCATTTAAGAAAGCAGTAACTACATCCATCTGTTCTATAATTAAACCAAACCGACAACAAAAGGAAAACAAAATTTTTAAAGTTTGCATTTTTGCAACTGGAGCATATATGTCGTCAATAACATTTGTCTGTTGGAACCCTCTTACAACTAATCTCGCTTTATATGTATCATCAGGTTATTCTAAAGCCAAAATAGTACATTTTGACTAAATTTTTAAACTATATTTTTTTTTAACGGAGTATACAGAACTCGCTTTAGAGTGCTTGTTTTGCATGTACGAAATAGCTGTTTTACACACGGCGTGCGCGAAATAACTTTATCTGCGCATGCGCGTATTTCGCGCACGTAAAACACGCACGAGAAAGCGAGTTTCGCACACTTTGTTAAAAAATAGTTATTTTCGATACAAGTGCGAAAAAGTTATTTTATCCTCGTGTGGAGGTTTGCGCCCGAGCGAAGTGAGGGTGAAAAGGCCACACGAGGATAAAATCACTTTCTCACTCGCGTATCGAACACTATTTTTTTACACGACGTGTGAGAAGCTCAATTTGGCGCATGCTTTCTTATTCGATCGTGCGAGAAATCGAACTTCTCGCACGGAGTGTGAAAAACATAATTTGGATCAAAACTGAAAAAAATTTTAGACGATATGACGGATCAACAGAAAGGAATGGCTATCTTCAAAATGACGAAAACCTTGTTTTTCTTTCTCATTTCTTTATAAATTATTCATACGAAAACATTTTCGAAAATGTGCCTACTAACAAGTATAAACACAGATGAATAGCATCAGCACAGCTGACAGCTCACATAAGCAAAGATCATAACCATGTAATTTCAACAGTTTGTTTTCTTAGATTTTGATTATTTCAAGGATTGTTTTCCTAAATTCTGATTATATGTCTAAGTGAGTAAATTTACGAGTAAAAATTAAATGTATTACATATGAAGGTACATCTGAAAATAAGTGTTATATTATAAGCGAGCAGTGACAGTTTGGTTTAAATTTCAAATGTAACTGTAGTTTAAGGCAAGAACACGTCATTCAATTACATATTAGCAATAATAATTTAATTCAGCATAATATTCGAAAAAGTCACTCAATAGTAGATGGATTAAGAATAAAAACAACAGATTGCAGTAACTTTTAGTTGAATCTATGCCGTTGACGTAAGATTCTATGTGCACATTGCACACATACATTTACTAGATCTTTAATATTTTAATTATTTTATACGGTTAAACAGATCTCTCGAAGGCAGCGGAAAGCGGGGAATGTCTAGCAAAATAATAATTTGATAATGTAATATTTAATAATGAAAGGAGTAGTTTAGTGATTAATGATTAAAAAGATAGTATAAATTTAAGTTACGACCTAACGGTGCGCCCGCGCAATGAAGTAAGCATTAACTCTTTTGGTAGCTGACATCACGCTGGAGATAATTCGTACGTCGTCTACGCGGCCACGCAAACATGCATGTTCTCGCGAACCTATACCACGCGTTTGCCGCGATATAACACGAGCAAGGGAGCAATCGCGCTCGCCGGTGAGGTACATACACGTAAGTGCTAGTGAGTGTGTGTGTGAGAGAGAGAGAGAGAGAGAGAGAGAAAGTGGTATTCGCTGTGTATCGGCGCACGAGTTGCGCACGTTAGTTGACTTAAATTACTGTCCATACAACTTTACTATTTATGCTAATGCGTAAGAAAGCGTGAGGTTTGCTCTCTCTCTCTCTCTCTCTCTCTCTCTCATTCTGCGCACTTACTCCCATCGCACGAGAGTACGTAACGTATGTCGTTGCCCAGAGACGGCAAGCTTGAGCAATCCGTTACCCGTAACTAATTCGCGCCGCAATCGAATTCGTACATGCTTACATTTGACGACGAAATTTGAGGTGGAGATATCGCTCTCTCCAAGTTTCCCTAAGACGACTCGTGTTAGTACTGATGTGACGTACGGCAGGTGAAAGAAGCCTGTCGTAAGATCACGTTATAAGAATTTTTATTCTCGCCAATACACAAAGTAATTTACCGTATTGGTCACTTGGAGGAAAAGCCGTGTCTAACACTTCGTCATTTGAATGCAGTTAAACTGAGCCAAAAGGTGCAGTGAGATAAGCACGCGCGTGCATTTTCGATACAGCTACGATTGTGCGGATGTGAGCCCCACTTATCTTCGGCTTCCGAAGAAGGAAGGGAAAGAAGAGAAAGAGAGTCGTGGATAACGATAACAACAAGAGGTTTTAATGTTTGAGCAATGACTGCCGCTCGCAGGCGGCTTCTCACCGAGCGCAACATGTTCGCTTCCCGTACTCTTCGCAGTAGAGTGAGAGAGAAGATTGCAATTCCTACACGATTCTGCATCGACACGCCATCTCGCGTTTACCAAATAAAGTGCTTAATTACATTGTCACCACCGACGTTGATACAACTGGCCGTAACAGTTCATTTAGTGGTATTTCTTGTTGACAATCTTGATGAATTATTGGTTTTAAATATTTTCTCTCATCTGTAGTTTGCAGTATTTTCTTTAAAAATTCTTTTTTTTTTCATCGCTACTCTCTATTTAATTTTTTCACTCGTTGTTTATGAATTTTCAGTTACAATATTGAGATTATCGTCTAGTTTGTAAGCTGGTTTTAGTTTTATTTTATTATTTACTTGTAAATAATTCTCGTCCAGTATTAATTTTTGGTTAATAAGAATTTTGATTCCTAAAATTGTGTTGTAAGGTAGACAAAAAGTTTTCTGGTCAGACATAAAAATCAATGGTTTATTTTTTTTCCCCCATTGATATTCGTTTTTATTACTCCTAATGTCTCAATAAAACTATACCAGATAAATGAATTTTTCTATTTACTAAAATTATCTTAGAAGATATCTGATTTTTTCTTAATAACATTTAATTCTGCCTCACTATCTACTAGTATATTACACATTTTCCTCGTGTATGGATTTTCCATTTGAAAGTATTACAGTGAGTTCTCAAGATTTAGAAAATACGTTGCAATCTTTGGTGCTTTTATTTTTTCTTGGTTTTTTCGGGGTTATTTGTTTCTAGTTCAATTAATTTTTTATTATTTTTGCTTTCTTCGTATTCAGTAATTAAATTTTTTGATAATGAATCTATGCCAGTGTTTTGTCCTTCTGTTTTTTTTCTACTATAAAATTTATTTTATATATTGTATTATCATTTAGTTTAAATATTCGTGTATGATGTCTGAATGATTTGTCATAATTTCCTTTCTATCGACTCGCGCCCAGAAGAATTTATTTGTTTCCCGCATTTCCATGTTTATAACTTTGTTTACTGTAATATTGGTCTGTTATATAATTAATACTGTTTGGGAATCATTCGATGATTTGAATTTCGCGCGGTTGCACGCTCGACGGTCTACTCCCGACGCCGCCGCGGCGCGGCAGCACGTCCCGGAGTCTCAGCGAAACAGCTGAAACTGTGAAATGACTCCGCCAGTCAGTAGATTAATAAGTGTTTCTCTCTCTCTCTCTCTCTCTCTCTCTCTCTCGCTCTCTCTCTCTCCCATTGTCTAACGGGAGAGATATAAATTTGACTCGCGTCGCAATTGCCGGCTTTCAAGGAGAAGAAGGAAGTTCGTCCTGAATTTTCTCTCTCTCTCTCGTGTGTGCAACCTTCGAGGCTACATCAGCTCACGAAACTCCTGCAACTTCATCACACAAAACCACATAATTCTTCAACTGGCTCAACTCATAGTGGACATCTCACCTGGCTCGACTCGACGAGCATCATCTCA
>JAYJLV010106273.1:0-11629 GCA_036873485.1 Torymus texanus | reverse complement strand
TTTATAATATTAATATGTTATTTATCTTTTTCAGGTGATTTTGGCCTGAGAGGCCATTAGGTAGGTGACCACTTTAAAATGAAATCATGGAATTTTTCAAAAAAATGCATTTTTCCAAAAAGTGCCTTTTTATGCAAAAACTACATAACTTATGCATTTTTCTATTTTTATGCATGAAGGAACGTGTATAGTTTACTCAAAAACATAAAAAAACTCGTAAATTGGCAGCTGTTTGAAAATGGCCTTGAAAAATAAAATTTGAAAGTTAGGATTTTGTAAAAACTTTTTGACCTTGCCAACCGGATGCCAGTTTAGTGCAATCGAAAAATGAAAAAATACGTGTCGAATTATTTTTTTAGAAGAACAGCAATATATGGATTCCGAAATGATCGGTGTCGTAGGCATACTCTGGCTGTACAACTTGAGATGGATTCGGCCTTATAATATTTTGAACATCATTTATGTAACGAAGACTTACCTTCAAAGTTCAAGCTAAATTTTTCTGGTATTACTGACAATTTTGCAATACATGCTTTGCTTATTGGCGACAAGGATTTAATATCAGGAATTCTTTCATGATAAATAAAATCGTTATCTTTTTTAACTTCAACTAAATTTCGAACAGCTTTGTTATAATATTCTTGAAATATATCTAACTTATTTGATTTCATTTGCGCCATCTTTAGTGTTTCTACTGCACTCTGTGATAAAAGAAAAATTAATAATTGGATGTAAACGAATTCTTTTTGTCTTATAAGTATGAGAAATTATTAAACTTACTTCTAATCTAGCAATTTCTTCTCCTATGTGTTTATTGCTTTTACAAACTAGGGACTGATGATATTCAGACATTCCATGAAATCCAAGTTGTTTACTTGATATCTGAAAATACACACATAAAATTAAACTTAAAACTAGTTTGTTACGATATCTAAAAAAATAATTACGGTGTAATTGGTAAGCCGGTAGAATTTATCGATAAACATGTAAGATATAGAAAAATAACAATGGAAATCGATAAACTTAACAGCACGGAATACGCACTGGCAGGTCGTATAAAGCCATGGTTTAAATTCCGTCCATTGAGAAGTTTCAGTCAGTTTAAATATGATTTTATTGGTGAATTCTATTCAATAGAGGTGCGAGTAGAGACTAAAAATAATTGGAGATCAAACAGATTCAAACTAACTGACGGTTCACGCTAGAGTATTTCGAGAGAAGATGAGAGAAGAGAACTTCGTTAGTGTGAAGCAGCGGAGAGTCGCTAAATATTTTAAATCACCGTTAGATACGTATGAATGTAATTTCTAATAAATCAATTGCCTTTGCGTGCACCCGATGCCCTATCGACAGTTGACTATGCCAATACTGAACGTATTTCGCAAGCTTTAGCAGGACTTCAAGCCTCGTATAAACATAGAATTATTGATAAAAACAATTTTTATACTTATAATAAAACCATAAACTCGAATCAAAGATCTTAAACACACCAAGAAAATAATAGTACAATAAATCATATGAGAAAATACGCGGAATAATAAAATGTTCCCAGCCAGGTAATCAACAACACAATGATCATACATTGGTAAATAATAGCGTTAATAGAAATACTCTCAAGGTAACTAAATGATCGAAATTCATTCGTGAATTCTGCTATGATGCTCTGCAGAGCGATAAAATAAATTGTACTCTTTACTTCATTATTTACATTACATATATGACATCTATATACATATTATAAAGGGTAGATTAAAAGCCGTAAGGGCGAATAACGGGAACAAGTGCCGTACATTATTCATACGTAGATATTATAAAAACACTATATGAGTGAATAGGAATTCTGTTTACCGACGCAAATTACTGGCTGTGAAACAGTACTTGACGCGCCATTTAAACTTGATATCATTATTGTTTAATAACAATTGCACGTTGGATCTAAAACTAATCAAACCCATTCAACCATGTAATTGACTATTTATACCCACCCAAGGCACTAACATACTGTTGATATTAACTAGATTATCATTACATAATTTGAATTTCCCGCGGCTAGAGTACAGGTGTCAGATGGGTATCGGGAAATATGTACTATAGGATATTACATAACGACCATGTGTAGTTTGATAAAATTAGACAAAGATAACATGATGGGGGGACATGAGTGCGAGTAAGACAGACAACGTTTTTTTATTTTATTTAATTATTTAACTAAATATACAATATGAGGAGAAAAGCTAAAATACTTTTCACACCAAATTTAATACCGCGCACCCGATTTTGGGACTTGAAAGACGGAAATGAAGATAATTAACAAAGTATGTTCTTAATGTTTGTTAGTAAGTTTCTTAACAATAAAAGATTATTTACAGCGGATGTATTGCGTATACGCTCCGTGACGTCGGAAACTAACAATCTGTGTATCCCGATTGCATGCAATGTTTCTTGTATTTGTCTATTTTTTAGTAAATAAACAAAAGGCACGGCAAGCGCAGCTGAGAGGGGAAAGATCATCCCACGGGGATCCACCAATCCAGAGGCACCGGGTCAGGAGTTTTTGCGCAATAATGACCACCCTATATGTAATTGGATCAATTGTACACCCTCTCACACGTACTACAGGGAGGTGTAACTAGAGAGGCATTTCACGTATAATTTCACTAAGTCCTTCTAGGTACAAGGAACAGTAATACCGATACAGGAGAAGCCACCAAGATGCAAGGTAAACCACTAGGCCTGCTATTACTCCTTTGGGATAAAACGGACCGAGACAAGTTAGTTCACCCAACTCGGCGAACTCTATATAAGGGCTACTACGTGAGGGCGTAAAGCGAAGAGAGGCATAGCCCCTTTCCTGGACATCGCTCGGTGACTGCAAGGTTTGCGTCTTCTTATTATGCGTATTTTTTTCGGAGACTGGCGCTCTAGTACATTTTCTAGTTAAATTTCTATTTTTTGTTTATATAATTATTATATTGCTTTTTAATATTAGTATTATTATTTAAACTCTTTAAGTATTTTATATTAATTTTGCATATTTCATATTTACCACACGGAACTAACTTACTAGCTCTCATGTTCATTTGTATATTTTAATATTCATTGAGCCCAAGAAAATGTGATAAATGATTTACATTCATTATTTTTAATATAATAACCTGACTATTCTTTAACCTGGACATTTTCCTCCCACCAATCCTCTTTTTTCAACCTTGTCACACTCATTTCAAATTAACTTATTATTATTATTTTAATATATTGACTCCAACGACAGATTCATATTTTAATATCTAATTGGGGCTCTGACGATCATGCTGCCCAAATGTTGTAAGAAAGGTGTACAAATAATACCAAGACAACAAATAAATTATTATGCGGACTTTTATTCTAAGTTCTTCTTCAGGACTCTAATAAATTAACATTAACATTTTAAAAGCTACAAAACTCTAAAATTTCAAATTTAACTTATGCTACAAGAATTATAAAATAAACAAATTATACAATTATACAATCAAATCACATATTCAAATTTGACAAAATAGATATTTTAGAGAAAGCATTTTCGGAAAAAATGTTTCAGACAAAAGTTTTTCAGTCATGGTCAAGGTTAAATTTAAGATCACCATAAGATAGCCAGGAAAAAATCTTAAAACTTTTGCCTGAATCATTTTTGTCCGAAAATGAATTCCCGCCGAGTTATCGTGCCGTCCCGGAACTTTAAAAAAATCTGTACATCTATTCGCAAGACGCCGTTAATAGCCAACGAGATACACATACTTTATAATATCAATATACGTCATTTATAAATAAAAATAGTTTTTTAAAGTAATTGTGATAGTACTTGTTGAGTTTTCTTTCCATTTATCCTTTCTTTTCGTTCGTGGCGCCGCGCTCACTCTTGCTTCGGCTGTGTGCCTCCCCCCTCCTCTCGGTTGGAGAGAGGGAGTGGGGGGCGGCCGGCGGCGCCGCGGTGGTGTGGGGCTCGCTCGCCGTCCTCCTCTCGGACGCAACGCGTCAGACTGCAGAGAGACGGCTTCGCGACCACAAAACCCTTTTTCCGCCAACTACAGCGCATCGAAGCAGCATTTCAGATCAGGTACGACGACGACCTACGCGACCTTACGACAGTGTAAGCTCCATTCGTGGGCATTATGTAAGTCTTTCTTTTCCGTCAATAAACAAAATTCAACGTCAGGTTTAAGAGTTTCTTTCTCGCCCTACATCATCCAAAATTTCCTAACAGTACTTGTCAGCCCATAGTTACACGAGTGTTAATAGGAGCACATAAATGAAGTAGGTGTGCCACGCCCATATTTTTTAATTGAGATGACAATATACTCCTCCTTCAATTTTCTTAAAATTCTCAATTACACTGGCTCCAGCCCCGCGTAACTATGATTGGTCTATTACGTTTGAACTTGTTTCACTACATACATACGCACTCAAAAGTTTAGTATATATAGAACTGAATTGTATTTTAATTTCACTTTACTGGTGGTCGTCGCCGAACATCTTACACGAACACCTAATTTGTTTATTTAATAATTCTTGTAACGTAAGTTAAATTTGAAATGTTCGAGTTTTGTAGATTTAATATATTTTTATAACATTTTATGTTAATTTATTAGAGTACTGAAGGGGAACTCAGAATAAAAGTTCGAAATGTCGACATATTAATATATTTGTTGTTTTGCAATTATTTGTACACCTTCCTCACAACATTTGGACGGCATGCCCGTCAAAGCAATACTCAGATATTATTATTATTATTATTATTATAATTATTAACGCTTTCTTTGCCTTATTTTGCATTTTAAAATAAAATCTTGATTACTAGTAATTTCATGCTTTGCTTAATGTGCTGTTATCTGATAAATTGCTTATATTATTAACGTTATAATTACAATCAAACATATTATCATCATAAGCTATAAATAGAATATAATGTGACGAAGCGCTTCCGTCACTATTTGAACCTCGCGCTACGGGGAATAGTACAGCGAGCGACCACAAGCACGGGTGGCGCGGCACACGAGCTCCGATCCCGCTCTGCCAGCAGGTACTTCTGTAGCAGTGTGAGCTCCAGATGACGAGCATTCTCCCTACGCCGCGGGTACCGCCGGGCCCACCACCCTCCGAATAGCCGCGGGTACCCCCAGTCTGTACACGCCCACTCACCCGCGGGAACGTTCGAGGTGTAGTCGCGATTTAGATTTATTAACATGTTCGTTCAGTATTAAGTATTAGTTCTTTGTAATTGTCGTTTAGTATATCGTTGATATTAATTCTTTATAATTGCGATTTAGTATAAGTTCGTCTGCGAATAATGAGTTGATAACGTCCCGGTTTTATTGGTCATTGGTGCCGAGTCAAGGATAGCCGTGATCTCACTACTGTACATACATAAATTTATATCATATTAATAAAGTCATTTCTTTCATTTCACTTTGACTCGTTCGCATCAATAAACCCTTCCATCTCCCAACGGACCCTGGTTCACTCTAGAGCATCCGGCGGGAGATACTACACCGTTACGTGACGCCCGAACAGTCGGATTTTCGTGGCAACGTATTAGTCGTAGGCAAATGTTTAAAGTGTACGACAGTACTATAAATAAAAATTTAACCGATCCTACCGTATCGAACGTCGGTCGTATAGCTTAAAGCGCATCATGCCTAAAGTTTCATAGATTTATAAGTTATCAAAGGCAAACCTCATCTACCAAGCCAACGGATGGGAACTTAGCGAGGAAGGCACGGTCGATAGGCTAAGGCAGAGATTGGTAAGACACGCAAGGGAGAACCCAGAAGTTCATCAAAGAGAAACCAGAAGACCCGGATGACTACGGCGAAGAAACAGACAAGCTACGAAACCGCCAACTTATAGACGATAACCTAGTATTAGAACAACACACAAGGATGAACATCACCATGACCAACCAGACAAAAGCCACCGATCAAATGAGGAAGTAGGGTCTATACTTCGATGGCAGAGATGCCTACAGTTTCCTTGAACACCTGGAGAAGCTGCTGACAGCGTATGGTTCCTCGGACAACCAAACGTTTCAGGGTTTCGCCGAACTCCTCTGCAATGGTGCACAGCTGTGGTACCAAAACACAGTAGATACTGTCACGGCCCTGAGAGAGCTGAAGAAAAGTCAGCGAGAATACTACATACAACCACGCGAGCTGTGCCACCCGGATAGGCAAATTTTGGAACACCGAAAAGCATCGAACGAACCTCTCAGAACGTTCGTAACGGACCTCTGCACTCTGATGCGCCGCCACAGAGGATATAACCTTGAGAAACAGCTGGACACACTATATTATAACGCCGAAGCCGAATATCGACTGCACTTCAAGCGCAAGGAGATCACGTCCATAAACGAACTGATACAGATAGGACAGGAACTGGACGAAACACAGCGCAAAGTGGCAAGAAGGAACTATAGCCAACCAGCAGCACCACCATCAGAAGGAATCATGACCATCAGGGCATAGGACAGGCAGACATGCTCTTGGCGCTCTAAGCAACGTGGCCACAATCGGTTCAACTGCAATAACGAACCAAAGAAGTTTTACTCGCGGTATGGTACAAACGATGTGCTATCACGCGATTGCAGGTGCACGAAGCAGGGAAAGGGCAACAGGGTCGGGCCGAGCGACTACAGGACCCAGCCCCAGAACCAACCGAAAACCGATACTTCACCATAGTCAAAGTTGGCTCATTCACAGCCAAAGCGCTGATCGACCCAGGAGCCGCTACCTCATTCGTTAACTCCGAGATGGCGAGACAGGATATTGATATAGGAAGGCAAGAAGCAAGCGAACAATGGGCAACAGGCCTAGCAGACGGTAGCGAAACACAGATAACAAGCTGCGGTTCAGGCAGAGTAGAAATCGACAACAGCGAGATCACACACAAATTCCTCGTACTGGATACCCTAGGATACCTTATGCTCCTAGGGATGGACATACTCCAGAATCTAAATATCCGGCTCTACGTACACGGTAAACTGCTGAGCCCAAAAGCGACTACCGGCCAACATCCCACATATCGGAATAAAAGAGCTAACAGCGGAACAAAAAGATAAGCTCGACAAACTTATCGATAGGGCGAAAAAATATGTTTGAAGCGGTGAAAGGCGTAACGCCGATTACGAAGCACGAGATACGCCTGGAGAACCAAAATTCTATAAAACACCGAGGTAGAAAAGATGCTAGAGGAAGGAGTAATCCAACCCTCCAACAGCCCGTGGAGCGCACCAATCGTCATCACCAAGAAGAAAAATGGCAAATACCAGTTCTATATCGATTTCAGACGATTGAATAAGGTATCAAAGAAAGATGCATATCCCCTACCGCAGGTCAACGCCACCTTAGACAAAACTAAAGTGAGCCAAGTACATCTCCACAATTGACTTGAAAAACGGGTACTGGCAGGTGGCGCTAACAAAGGAGAGCCGCGCACCCACAGTATTTACTGTGGCAGGTAAAGGATTATTCGAATTCACGGTAATGCTGTTTAATCTTCATGCTACATCAGCAACGTTCCAGAGACTGTTAGACCACATCGTGACAGCAGAAATGGCACCACTCATCGTTGCATACCTCGATGACATCGTAATCATATCGGACACATTCAAGCGGCACATGGAGATCCTAACCAACGTCTTCACCCGGCTACACGAAGCCAAGCTTCGTCCAAAATGGGAGAAATGTCATTTCGCATGTAAACGACTGCGATACCTAGAGCACATCGTCGACGAAAACCGGTTACAGACCGATCCAGAAAAAGTCAGCGCCGTCACCGAACTAAAAGAACGACAGGACGCTAAGCAACTGCGACGCTTCTTAGAGTTGGTGCCGTAGTACAGACGGTTTATATAAGACGCCGTTAGGCTAGCCTCCCCGCTCAATAAACTACTAACGAAGAAGAGCAAATGGGAGTGGAGGAAGGCGCAACAAACGGCGTTCGATCAACTTAAGACGATCCTAACACAGACGCCGGTGCTAGCATGCCCAGACTGGTAAAAACCGTTCACGCCGCAGACGGATGCAAGTCACGAAGGCCTCGTAGCAGTGCTCACACAAGGAGAGGGGGACAACGAGCGCCAGCCGCTCCCTTAATAAGGCGGAACGCAACTGCTCCGCCACGGAGCTAGAATGTTTGGCGGTAAAATGGGGAATATGGAAAATGCGAGACTATCTGGAAGGATACCACTTTACCATCCTGACAGACCACCAATCGCCCAAGTGGTTGGACAGCATGGAAAACTCACCCGGCCGCCTGGTAAGATGGGCCATGGAGCTCAGCCAATGGGACTACAAGATCCAATACCGCCGAGGATCCTAAAACACGGTCACGGACGCCCTCTCTCGTCAAACTCTACCGACATGCGTGATAACAACCATGTCATGCGACTGGTACAAACGCACCCGGCAGGAAGTCGAGAAAAAACCTACCAGCCACCCGGAGTACTGTACACGAGACGAACAACTCTACCGGCACATACTACACTCAACGATACCGACACGTCCGAAGAATGGAACCGTGTATACCGACCGAGCAACAAAGGAAAGTGCTCACCGTAACACAGCGCACCGAACGCAGGCCACCTGGAGATAGCCAAAACACTCGCACGGCTGCCCCCGCAGCATCGTAAGCGACAACGGACAGCAGTTCATAAGCAAAGAATTCAAGCGATTGCTTACAGAACTGCACATAGAGCACCGTTGCACGCCACTTTACGCGCCGAAATGCAACCCAGTAGAACGCACGGACCGAGTCATAAAGACGATGGTACGAGAATACATCGACCGCTCGCAGATAACGTGGGATAAATATTGTACATACAGGAAATAGCGTTCGCGTACAACACAGTACCGAACGAGTCAACCGGATTCTCACCAGCCTATCTGAATTACGGGAGAGAGCTCACCCCACCAGGCAGCCTGAGCCAGGAAGTGGGGCAGCGATCCAACATTCGACTGGTCGCTCACATACGACGTATACAAGAGGCGCATGAGATCGTACGTACCAACCCCGCCAAGAGCTTCTACAAGTAACAGCGACACTATAGCTTACGCAGGAGAGAATGGCAACTGACGCACAGTAGTCCCAGGTAAAAAACGGAAAATATTCGTGCTTAAACTAGATTTTTATCCAAAAAATATGAAAAAAATATTAGAGGATAGCTAATGCCATTTGGTATCGAAATCAAATCCACAACAAGAAGTTTGAATGTCCTAAAAATACCAAGAATTGTAAAATGAGCAAAAAAATGAAAAATTTTTTATTTGTTCTAAATTATTTCTATTATATCTCCCAAACTAATGACCCCAGTAAAATAATCATTACTGCATGTTAAATATTGAGAAAAAAAACCTTCAAATTATATATCTAAAATGCTTTCTTCGATTTTTTTTGCTTGTAGGCTGATAAATCCGAAGATTTTGCATAATTTGCGCATAATTTAATTATGCGCTGGATAAATTACTATTTTTGAGAATAAATTAGTATTTTTGATAAGTTTTTACAAAAATGTCATTTTATATGTTCATCCATGTTTCTTAAACCAAGCCATAGATAAAAAAATTGTAAGAGCAGAATGTGCGTCCAAAGGTTTAAATAAAATTTAAAACAAAAAAAGTTCTGTTTTTGAAAAATTTTTAAACCCATTTTTTATGATGTTTATATTCCAAAAACTGGTATTATTAAATAAAAATATTAAAATACATTATTTTTACTTAGAATGTGGGATGTGCATACTATTAAGAGGGGCTTACACCTAAAAATTTCAAAAAAATCGATTTTTTTTATTTGATTTTTCGATTCTATGTGTTATTCTAAACTTATATGTATACAAAGTTTGAATCGGATCTTTAAAAAATTTCCGAAGATACAAGCTATAATGTCAATAAACTGTTGAGAATGTGTCACCGATTTCGTCCGTTCTTGCCAGCCAAATGTAGGGTACATTGAAAACCATTTCACAACTGATTTTACACCTAAATAAAAAAGAGAGAATATTCTGAAAAATTCACTTCTAAATTTATAACGATAATTTTCTAAATAATTTATTAACGAAAAAATACTACAAAATAAAAGAAGGTATTTCGGCTACGAAGATAAGCAGAAAAAATGCGTTAAATAACTAAATATTATATATTTTACACATACATATAGAATTTATACGTGTACAAAAATGTGATTCGCGAAGCTAAATCGCGCACCCATCTTGAAAAGCATGCGCGAGAGACTATATATATATATATATATATTTCACGCCAGAGGTCGCAAAACATCAGCTGTCGTCGCCGCCGTCGGTTGTTCAGTGCCCCGCATGTGCTTCACAGTTAGGGCCATATTTAAGGTTAGGATGGTTAGTTCGTAACAAAAACATTTATTCAAGTGAAGTCATCACCAAAAACTTCAATCAATTCAATACTAGATAAGTATAATAAATAATCTGAATACAAATTACATGTGTGAAAGAATAGATACTTTGTGGTTTCTTTTTTTCCAGATTTAGAGTACTATATTACTTAGACTCTAGTATTTTCCTGCTTAGATGACATCCAAATACTTATTTAAGGAAGCACATTATGATGTATGATGTAAATCCTACAACTAATCAATAGCTGCAGCTCCTTACGATAAAAGCTTCTGTATAGTAAGTTTATACTTTCTTTTATTATTACTTTATTTTCAGTTTATCATTCTTTCCTAATAATTAGCTTTCTTAATTTTTTTCTTGTAGTAATTAACCAATATATTTCCCCTAATATCTAATATATTACAGCTTTTGAATATCTTTTTTTTCATGTGGTTTGCTTTCATAATTTTAAAATAGATTTATTAATCATCATTTCCTCTTTATTCATGTTTTTTGTAAACTTTTGAATATTTTAATAATAGCAGCATTTCTATTGTGTCAACTGACATAAAATATTTTCTTTTATAGATAACTTTGTACGTGTTAAAGCAGCCTTCCCCTATTTGTTCATTACTGCATTCAACAGGATAAATGAATTCATGCTGCATGAATCGTATTAATAGTTCCAGGTTATAGATATGTTAGTACACAATAATGGTAAGCCATACCTTTTAATAGTGAAAAACATTAAATAAATATAAGTATTTATATGTTTTAGAAAGCAGAAACAATTCAACTACAAAGAAGTCATTATTTGCGCAACTCTGCGCCAAAGCTCTAGTTTTTGGAAATTTTTGGTGTAAGTATCTTTTTAGCGTCAAAAATAAAAAAAAAAAACTCAAAAAATAAACAAAAAAAAATGGTTTCATCCATTGAAAAAATATTTAGACAAAAAATTTTCAAAAAGTGGAGCTTTGACGCAGAGCTAAATGTATTTCAAGTGTTTCAAGCTCTGCCCCATGAAAATCCATTTAGTGGTGTCTGAGAAAGTCTACGTCAATCTTTTTTTTTTTTTAAAATTCATAGCTCTGAAAAAAATAGGCTTAGGACCTGGATTTAAGTTCTTCTTAACAATAATTAGTTATATTTTTAATGTTTCTATGTATTTTACATGTACTAATACGAGGGTCATTTGATAAGTACCTAGCCTACAAATGAAAACACCAAAATTTTGCAAAAAATAAAATTTATTTT
>JAYJLV010106262.1:0-11630 GCA_036873485.1 Torymus texanus | reverse complement strand
TGTTACACTATCCGGTTTACGCTGAAAATGAGCGTCCGCAGAGTGCCGGTCGTGAACGCGATCGTCGATGAAAAATGTTAGTCAGGAGTTTTTTACATGTGCCTGTAATTCAAGAAATTGTAAATATGATGAGATACATGAGGTAAGATCATCTGTGACAAAGGTGAACGGTCGATCGACTGTCAGTCATGAATATTGTCTTGCCGCGTGAATATCTCCGTCACAAACTATCACGAGTGTACTGTGTGGATTCTGAAGTGCGTCATGTCTCTCTTGTGGCCCCCCATACAAATGTTGTGCGTGAGTATGTTATGTAGATAGTGTTTCAATACAGAAATTCGGATGTGCATTTCTACGAGTACGCGTCGCGGAACTGTAATCTATGATGAAGTGATCTTATGGGGGGTTGTCCATGAGAAAACATAGACACCTCATAATATATTATATTATATATTCTATGCATCAATCATGTACCATTAGCTTTCAAAATGCGATGAAATATCGAAAACTCCATAAAAACTCCATACAAAACCCAACCCCATGAATCTGAAAATATTTTATGTAGGTACACTTGTCATAGTGCAGAGAGGCTATACACAAAAGTTATAAAATACACCATAAAAACCCCATAGACATTACATCAGACCATAGCATCGTGAATCATGTACCATTAGCTTTCGAAATTCGATGAAATATAGAAAACCCCATAAAAACCCCATAAATTTGAAAATTTTCTATGAAGTTGTATTTGCCATGATACAGAGAGAGACTATAATAATATCTCTCTCTCTCTCTTCTTTTCTCTCTCTTTTGCCCTCTCACTATATATACACACACCCAGGCACACACACGCACACACACGCACAGACACAGACATACACATGGAGTTTCGTTATAAGGGAACTCGTGCTCGTCGGCACGTGACATTTATGAAAATAATAGGGTACATCTACAGTTTGTTGTCTGATGTTACACATTATCCGGTTAACGCTGAAAAAAATGAACGTCCGCAGAACGATGGCCGTGAATGCGATCGTCGTTGAAAAATGTCAGTCAGGAGATTTTTGCACGTGGCTGTAATTCAAGACAAAATGCGTATGTGTGTGTGAGTATATTATGCTGATGTGCCATTATCTCGCCCCGCACTATGGATGTCATATCAGCTTTCTTGGTCTTGACCTCTGCTGGTGCCAGTGGTTGGGGTTATGTTTGTTGTGATGGCCCATAGTGCGGGGCATACTACTAACGTATGACTTATCAGAATACAATTTTAAAATCATATATTCACCTGGAAGAAACAATATAGAAGCAGATGCAAGCAGGAATCCAGTGTTAGAATCGAGCAAATATGAAGAAAATTATTTTAAAACAGTAAATTTAATAACATTAGAAGAAATTAAAATTGACCAATCTAATAATAAAAGAAAATAAAATACAGAAAAATAACATATACTATAAGAAAATAAAAAAAAGATAATATTTTACTGTCAGAATATCTCAGTATAAACTCATCAAAGAAGTCCATAACCAATATTGTCATGTGGGAATAAAACGAATGGAAAATAAAATAAAACCATATTACACAGCAAAAATTTAACATATAATATAAAATAAGTATGTGACAGTTGTGAAATCTGTATAAAAAACAAATCAAGAAAAAATTTACAATTGGATTGATGTTACATTTGGGACCAGTCACTCGTCCTTTTGAAATTATCTCAATAGACACAATTGGAGGTTTTGGAGGTATACGTTCTACAAAAAAATACCTGCACCTGCTTATGGATCATTTTACAAGGTACGCATATATTCTAACATCAAAAACTCAACCAGAAAACTATTTTATTAAACTGATTAAACAGATACCTCAAACTGAAAAAATAGGCATAATTTTATCAGACCGATACCCAGGAATAAATTTAAAAGTCTTTAAACAATTCCTGAACCAAAAAGATATACAGCAGTTAATTCAGCTTTCTCAAATGGTCTAAATTGAAGACTTAATCAAACACTAATAAATAAAATTCGCTCTATATAAAAACTTCGTTTTGTACACATTATGCTTAAAAATCGATTTTTTAACAATCTTATTTACTCTGGCATCTTTTAAATTTACGATGGATTTGGCACAATAGAGAATCATCAGTCACCTGTAATTAGACGAATATTTTGTCCAAAATTCGTTTGGAGCTATAAAACATTCGCTGAGATAATCGAGAAACTTGAGTACATACGGGCGTACAGATATACATACATCACAGAAAATGCTTAAAACGCACTCATTCCCTGGTAGAAAATAACCCAATCAAAATGGCTTGTGTACTAAGATATGTGGTTAGCATTTGGACAAAACGAAAAATCAGACCGGTAGTTGGACCAAAATAAAAAGGTTATAAATTACTTACATGCATTAATATGATAACAATATGAGTTCGAGTGTATTGCATAGCATATTAGCCACTTCGTGAAATTGTAAGTGTGTGAATTAAAAATTTAAATTTAATTTACGAAAGATGGATAGCTAAATATTGTCCAACTACAGAGATATCTTAATTGCCGTAAAGCAATATTTGGATTGTTCAATAATATTGTCCAAGTACTGGTTTCAAACGATGTCCAACAATTGGATTCTGCTGGATGTATGATGTCCAATTACTACCGTATACTATATTTTTTAAAATGCTTATTTTATATTATCTAAGGAATTGATCTAAACATTTCTTATTTGAAATCATTCTCAAAGAGCCTGAATTATTCAATAAAATTAAAAGAAGCTTCGAAATATCTGCTCAAGTACTACCTATTTTACCTTAACGATCGGCCAATTTTGTGGGCCAACCAATAACAAATATTGACCAACGGGTTGGGTTGCTTACAGTTGGTGAACTATCGATAATTACAAATTTAATAACTAATGAAACGAAAACAGTAACAAATAAAAAATGTAGATACTTATAATGTGTTTATTTTTCTATTACAAATTATCTTGAAGAAATAATAACTAAACTGAGTTTCACTGTAAAAACAAGTTGTTTATTATTTACACATATTTACACGTATTTACAAAGTTTAACTTAACCTACTTCATATGCTTACCTGTAAAAACAAGAAACGACATTAAAAGCTATTATTCCACAATGGTTCATTGGAAAGAGTACTGATTTATCTAATTTTATAATACACGTGGCTTTTCTCTCTTTTCTCTACTCTCATCAGCTATATTCGTCAGTTGTCTCTTTCTACAGGCATGCGCAATGCTTATTTAATTCGAAATAAGTTTTGAAAGTAATACGGTGAGTTTACATGAATGACATCGTATTTCTTTTACACCCCCCCCCCTCGGAGCGAAGACTCAGTGGAAAAAATTATTTTAATTAACATATGGTATTAATTTTGCCTTATGGAACAAATTCGATTCTGTTTTCTTGTGACCTGTATCTATTTTGAAAATGACGTTTGGTATCTTATCTAAAATTTTGAATTGGTCCTATTTTTAATTCATCAGTTTTTCTTCTATTCAATTTATTACCGTTCTCTGTGTATACTAAATCATTAACTTTCAAATTGTTATCTTCTCTATTTTTATCAAATGTTTTTCTATTATAATTGTGAGATTTTAATGTATTTTCAAAAGCTGTTTGCCTATCTTTCTGTAGTTCTTCGTCTGTTTTTTTTGTTGTAGTTCCTCCGGTAGAATGTTGGTATCCTTTCCTTCCAGCAAATATTTTGGTGAGAATGTTGTCACTGTATGTTCAGTTTCGTTATATATTTTCGTGCATTCGTGTGCTATGCTAGTCCACGCTCTTTTATTTTTTTGTTCATTTATTCTGCATCGAAGTTTTTACATAGAGCGGGAAACGCGAACGAAGCGACACACATAGGGGGCACTGCCCCCTAGTTATAATTTTACAATGCTCAGCTTATAACTGTTATTATTTTAGGAAAATTGCATCTTTTTAATTCTAAAATCAGTAAATGAGAGATTATTTTCTGAAGTTGTATTCTCAGTTTATAAACTTTGTGTAACATTTTACTAAATAAGAGAGTATCTCAGATCCGGATCACGGATTTCGTTCAAACTTTTAGATAAGCTTTTAGATGACAAAAAGACGTTATCTACAGGTGTAAAAAAGAAAATAAAACTACAGAGCGTGAGCTTTTCATTGCTTTTTACAGAATTGAAAGATATCAATTCCTTCCAAAGTTATGTAAGATTGAAGTTTATTAACGGAAATGCATGAAATATACATACATTTTACGCCTTAGTTTTTATTCATTTATTAACAGTTTTTCATTGGTTAACTTCAAACAACCATAACTTTGAAAGGAATAGATATTTTTTATTTCTGTAAAAAGTAACGGAAAACTCACGCTTTGCAGTTCTATTTTCTTTTTTTACAATTATATATAACGCCTTTTTGGACTGAATAATTAAAATGTAAAACAGAATATTGTTATCAATATTTCTTTAAAACACTGCTGAAAATGTTGATAACTTCAGATTATCAAAGCATTAAGGTCTATTATTTCGGCTTTCTTCATATTTTGTCATCTAAACATATCTCAAAGTTTGAACGAAATCCGTGATACGGATCTGAGATACTCGTCTTGTAAGTTTAATAACTAACCAGAATAGTGCACTACCTTCGGGAGGGTCAGCGATTTAGCTCACACTTTAGGATAGGATTTTAGGTGTAAAAATATGACGAAAGATGCAATATTAGACTCTAACGCTCGAAAAAACTTAAGTTCTGGACATTTTTAGTTTTATTTCGTAAGAAGTCTTGAAAAAAGCCTCTTCTTAAAACAAAATGGTGATTATGTGAAAAAAATGTGATCCATCAAATGGTTGTGAAGAATAAGTCTGGGCCGATTGGAAAAACACCATTTCGAGAATATCGCGTTTAAAGTTTTTTACTATTTATTTATGTAATATTCTTTTAAAAATCAAGTGTTGTTTTAAATACAATTGGTTAATCAGCAATCCCTGGTCCATATAAAAGAAGTTCCGAGTCGATAAATTCTTGCTGTTCCTCTATCTGAGCTGTTTTCTTTGCCAAGCGAGCGTTCTTCCACGGCGCTGTACTCGCTTTGTTAGCCATCTCAATTCGTTCCTCGTCTTTTTTTTGGACATAATTATAGGCAGGATGTCCAATTATGTATCCCATAACCTCTAACATCTTCGAGAGAGTCATTCGTCCCTCATTGAATACGGCTAATGAAATATTAGCAGCCATTTCGGTAACTTCCCGTCCTACGAACGTATGTTTGGGAACGATAGCCCAAAGTGTTTTATTATAACACTCATTATTGTTTTGAGTGTTCTTTTTCCAAACATCGTTGTAATAATTCTTCATCGGTTAGTTTTTCAAAAACCTGTGTGATATATTCTTGCACCTCCACATTTAAGGCTGGTTTATGTTTGTATTGTATACCATCTTTTTGTGCCTTCAAGATCTTACACCAATCCGAATTGCTATAATCGTGTTGTGGATTTTCATCGGTGGAGATCATATGATAATATCCAGTCCATATTTCCTTTTTTATATCGGCTACAGAATCTGGATACCTTTGGATAGCTGAGTTGATATATTTTTCATAATTTTGCCAGTAAAATCTTGCGTTTTTACAGGTGGAGGTGGTGGTTGATCCGATTTAGTTTTTCTTCTCTTGCGTGATGTTTCTTTCTTTTGTTACTCCTTATCTTTTTTTGATTGTTCTTCTAATTTTTCTTCAATTTTTTAAATTTTCGTACTTGAGTTATGGTTTTTTTAACTTCCTTGAGCTGCCGAAACATACATTTGCCGACATGCAAAACACACTCAAGCTTTTGCACTGTAAAATCTTGGTAGGGATTGGCATCAGATAGATTTGCAAACGTTTTTGAATCCCCGTCACCGATTAAATACGCATATTTAGCATTATGCAAATTAATGGAGTTTTTAAACATTTCTATAATGCCTGAACTTCCATACCTCCGGAGCTACCTTCGTAATTTGCTTTGCATTCTTCTTGATGCTCGCTCTCGTACTATATATCAAAATCGACGCGATTCAATTTTTTTCAACATAATCTCGCATGTTTTACATATTTTTGATGAAACAAAAAAATCAATAACTTTACCAGAATGCTTACCCATCATGGTTGAAACGCCGAGCAGAGAACTGAAACCTTGCTTTTACCAGGTTCCGTCTCCCGAAATCCCTGCTTCTTTATTTTTTTGCTTTTCATCCTCGCCAGCTTGTTTAAGGCAAATTTTACCGACTGAACTTGCTGTTGTTGTACTAAAGAAGATGTCATATCCATGAGTGAGCAAAAGAGATTTAAACCGTCGATACCGATACCAAGAAATCGCATAACAAATACAATGCGCCGGTTAACTTCAAATGATGTATTTATCAAATGGCCAGAATTTATCTGTCGATCACCACACTCACACTCAATAATTATTTTAAATCCTAATCCAGGAAGTGCACTTTTGGTAAATTTCACATCTTTGCCGCACGTTTTACATTGTAAGATACTCGCTAACCACGTTGCTCCTGAGCTTATGTTATTGAAAATTGATTGTCATTTCAAAATTCGTAGATTGATTATTTATATACTAATTCTGGATCAATTTAAGCTAAAAATGAAAAAAATCTTGTCGGCGCTTTTTTATATGAAAAAATTAAATTTTTAGAAAAGAGTTTTGAATAATTAATTTTTATATCGGTACAAGCATAATAAGGATATTAAAAAATCAATAAAGGTACATGTATACTTCAAACAACAAATAAATTTATTTAATCATAGTATCTAACCAAATATTACATAAATAATTATAATATGATGCTTAACATGTAATAAATAATATATAATAATAACTTTTTTATATACAATAAATCGAGCGATCCGTGGCTCAGTTGGTTAAGGGCCACGCCTTAGCTAGCGGAAACTCGGCCGTTCAAGGGGTCGTGGGTTCGATTCCCGGTGAAGTCATACTCGAATTTTTTTTCCGAGTGTTTTTCAACGGGAAAAGTACCCGGGACTCCGGCTGTTTCGAGGTAGGTTTTTTCCCCGGAATTTTCCATCAGAGTAATTCCGGGTTTTCCCTACCTGACAGGCACGTGCTTGGGCGAATGCGAAACAGTGGTTAGGACTTTGTAGGTAAGGAAGGAATCTGTAGGGTGACCAATCCGATGCAATAGGCAGGAATTGCCGGCCTTACCGGCAAGGAGCTGGCTCCTGAAATATGGACCTTATCCGGAGCGGTCACCACTGGGAAGCGGACCCGATGGCCCCGCAGGGTCATAGAGTACCGGCTTAACCGGCATGGTGTGTCACCGGAGAAGCTTCCCAGGGAGGATAATAGAGGAATGGAAAAATAGAGAAATGTGAGGTCATAGGATTGGGCACAACTTCCACACAGATGTGGTGGGAGACCCCCGCTTACTGGGCCAAATCGACTGTTCGCGGTAATGAAGAGGAAAAAAAAAAAATATACAGTAAATCAAAAAACTTATACATCGAATAATTAATTTTTATATATCAATAAAAATGCATGCATATTTTAAATAACAATTAAAATTCAATTACGTTAGTAAGTAATCAGAGCATCAACAAGCTTGCCAAAATAATATTACGTATGAAAACACATGCATCATGATCTCCGGATGATTCAATGAATTTCGTTTTGTTTTCAATACCTTCCATGAAATGTATACGTATAGCTTGGTAAAGTTGCGTGTGTAATTTTCGAATTTCGTCAAGAATATTTAGTCTACTGATAACCTTCAAGAATTACACTTGTAGTATCCCTATATAAAAAAGTCATGACTGGATGTTGTGAAGCCAAGATAAACGTTATGTGATTGATTCATGTATTGCGCATACGGCTAAGTCAGAAAGTCGAAACATCTTCCAGGTTAGGGCGCGCAACGCGCGCTGTTCAAATCTCTAGTTAAAGTAAGAAAACTGTGATTATTTGTAGTCACTTTTTGACAAATATGTTTTTCCTAGATTATAAAAAATCTGAGAACCATGAAAAAAATCGTTATAAACTATGTTTTTTATGTTTACAAAAATCAAAAAGAATGTTTATAATTACCGAATGTTGAGGAATTGAGGTACTTGAATCTCGCGCGCTCGCGCCCCTCGCGGTCTTACTCACGACGTTACCACGGTACGGCAGCACCTCGCGGCGTCTCTACGGAAAAGATGAGACGCCACACTGACTACCTCGGTAGTATGAGTATATTTGTCTCTCTCTCTCTCTCTCTCTCTCTCTCTCTCTCTCTCCCTCATGTAAATGAGAGAGAGATTGATTTGACTCACGCCCCGGTGACGGTTTTCTCTCTCAAGAAGAAGGGATCGTTTCTCATGCTCGCTCTCTACTTGTTGAACCACCACGAGGCGCACATCGATTCTCTTGGCTACTCAGCAATATCACGACACAACTCAACAAAACCATCACTGACTCAAACTCGGCATCACTCAAGGAACGTCATTGGTAATCCTCTGGATTTGTCGGTAATACTTAGCTGAGAAACTATCAGCTTCCACGGAATTTTCATTGATATAACAACCCTGTACTGCAGTGCACGTGCAGGAAGTAACCTCATTTCATACAACATACACATATACTCAGCACGTGGAACCAGCGGACATTCTCGCACACAATTAGATCAATAACATCTAATTGTGTAACTCAACAAGAAACATAATTAAATCAATAATATTTAATTATGTATTTTCTCATGAGCAGCAACATCAACCATCAGCAGCAGCGATAAGAAGAAACTCAACTCACATTCATTGTACCATTTACTACACACATTCATTATACTAAAGAACTCAATCTTTGTCAAAACTCAATTAGTTACACAGGTTAGTCTCCCCTTCAAAGGGACTATATTATGCGCCATTTCTGACACACACAAACTTTAGTATTGTAACACACAATATAAATTACTTTCTGCGACTATTGTAAATTAACTTCTATATTATATTGTTCAACTTGTGAAACTATTATGTATCAATTTTATAATATATTGTACAGCTTAAATGTAACTTATTAGGCTCAAAAATTATTTAAACACCCACAGTATGCCCTCGTCCTATATAATTATGCCATTCTCAAACACCGAAACAATAACATTAAAACTAAATAAATGTTGTAGAAATTATTATCATGTAGCTGAAAGTGTTCCTGCAGTATTGTGCCCAAAATGTGAAAAAAAATTACATAGAGCTTCAAAAGCCGATGAAACAATAGAAATTTCTGAATCGAATAAATTCACAAAAGTATAACGGAATTATCGGCATGTGAGAAGTGTTCTTGTTTTTTATGTACTCTGATTTCACAGAATAGACCTCAAAATTTGTTTAAAGATATACCACAATTCGTATCTAAATTCGATCAAAAGAAGATTGTTGAAAAATCTACGAACGTAAAAACACAGAATAATGAAAACCGATGTTCACCATGCTTCAGTTTAATATCTTGAGGAAAAAGGCATAAGTGCAATAAGACAAGTTTAGTGCAAAATTTAACGGAAAGTATAAGTGGACTAGATGACATAAGACAGAAAGAATACGTGGTTTCAAAACTTATACAAAACATTGCAAATAAAAAGTATAATTTGAATGATCCAGTAAACAAAAAACATGGCATTTTAGTCTCGCTGTCTCAAAATCGCGGAAAATTATTGAATGTAAGTGTGCGTCCCAGTGAAAGAAAAGACTCTGTAATTTCTTCGGAATCTTTTTAAAAAAATGCGAATGGAGCTTTATTTGTCAAAGAGATAAGTATTGAGTCTAGCTACATTTATTAGATCTGAAAAAAAATACAAAAATACTGGAAAGAGATTTCATAAAGAAACTTGAGGACACTAGCCATTTATTTGATGAGTTATTTTAAACGAGAACGTTTGATTTTGTACATGAAGAAAGCGGGATAGTGAAAGAGTGTAAAAAAAATGCAATTCTATGTAAAAATGTTCCTATTTTAATTAATCATGTTATAGAACATCGCAACGTCGCAAACGTCCATATTAAAATTGGAATTGGCGGTGGAGGTCGATTTTTAAAGGTTACTCCGTCTATTCAACCATCCTATGAAGATACACTTAAGAAAATTTCTAACTTCCGAAAAAGCAATCATAATAAGAGGTTTAAAGATTCAGGGGTCAAGAAAATATTTATTGTCTTTATTACACCATCAACTCAAGAAAATTATACAAATGCAGCAATAATTTGGGAAACTTTGAAATTAAATGAAGTTCTAGGAACAGTTTCGACTGACTTAAAACTTGCCAATATTTTGACCGGTTTAATGACAAGCTCAACTTCACATCCTTGAATGTGATATGACTCTTTCATGAAAAAAGTAGATTCTTGTGGTTCATATAGAACAGTAAAAAATTGTACGAAAAAGTATTTAAATTGGTGTAAATCTGGAAAAGCGACAACTAATGCTAAACATTTTATGAACTGTGTTAATGTTCCAGTTTACACGGGAGATGAAGATATACTTATTCTTGATATTATTCCACTTCCGGAATTGCATTTGCTATTAGGAGCAGTTAATACTTTATTTTCTCATATGCAAAAAGTATGTGTACAATGGGCTAGGAAATGCAATGTTGAGCGTCAATGTACATATGGAAGTCTGACATTTGCTGGCAATGCTTGTCAAACATTGCTTGAACAAGTTGATATTTTGGATAGTTCCAAATGTCTTGAATGTGCTAAGTTTGTCGATACTTTTAGAAAGCTGTTAATAGTAGTTTTTCATTAGAACTTGATCCAAAATTTAAAGATATTATTGAAGAATTCAGGAAAAGTTATATAACTCTTGAGATTCCCGTAACCCCAAAAATCCATGCAATTTTTTATTACGTAAAGGACTTCTGTTTGAAAACTAACAGAGGATTAGCATATTATAGCAAACAAACCACAGACTCAGCACACTCAGACTTTTCAAAGACATGGGATCGCTATAAAGTATTGGAAATTCATCCTCAATATCCACAAAAATTATTACGTAGCTCATGTGATTATAATATCTCTCATGTATAAGTTTTTTTATTTATTGTATATAAAAAAGTTATTCTATATTATTTATTACATGTTAAGTATCATATTACAATTTGTGTAATATTCGGTTAAATACTAAAATGATTAAATAAATTTATTTGTTGTTTGAAGTTGTATCGGTGTGGCCCACCGTAGACGGCGGTAAGGACGTCGCGCGAGGGAAGTCGGCATGTAATGCCGATCGTCGGCTCCTTGAAGGGAGCGCGCGCGGTATAGTGTGTGTGTATGAGTGAGATGGCGTGAGAGAGAGAATTAGCGCCGCGGAAATTAGGAGAGCGGGCTAGTCAGTCTAAAGCT
Source organism: Torymus texanus (assembly GCA_036873485.1). Lineage (NCBI taxonomy): Eukaryota > Metazoa > Arthropoda > Insecta > Hymenoptera > Torymidae > Torymus > Torymus texanus. The sequence continues at coordinate 254 of JAYJLV010106262.1, read as the reverse complement.
GCTCGCTCAAGTCAGAGGACCTTGGTCTTTATTCGTGAAAAAGAGAGTATTATATCCGTCGTAATTGTGTGCGTTCGAGTTTGGTATGGTCGATCACTTCATCTTTAGTGGTAATATCTGGAAGGATCAGTGTCCAGTGAGTTTCGCAGGATTATCGGCCGAAGCATCACCGCTGCAGGAGTTCACCGGTTATCCGAGCGAAAGGTGTTCAACCCCGAGGAGACGTTGTCCAGCGGTTATCCCGAAGTATACGA
>JAYJLV010106251.1:0-11631 GCA_036873485.1 Torymus texanus | reverse complement strand
TCTGATTATTTAGGAGTACCTTTGTAGTTATAGCAGTTATAGAAAATATGAGCTACTTTTCCTGAAAAAATATTTTAGAATTGTTTTTTAATGAAAAATCTAGTTTTTAAATTTTTGTTTTTAATAAAATTTCAATGTATTTTTGCAATTTTATTTTTTAGCTATTTTTCTAAAGCTTTTATAAAAAAGTAGCTCCTATTTTCCATAACCAATACAATTTCAAAGGTTCTCCTACAAATTCAGACCATTACCTTGCTTTGTTAAAAAAAAATCCTGCGGGATACAATACCAGAATTGACACGAATTCATATTTATCATATATGATACAATACCAGTGAACGTGTTAATAACATAAATCTAAGTGTGGTTTAATTTATGAATGTCAGAGAGAAGTATAGAGTTGAAATCCGAAAGTGCTCAACTACTGCGACAGTGTCCTATAATTGGTAAATGATCACGGAAAAAGTTTATGCTGACGGTAGAATGTGTGTATATTAGTCTAGGTGTGCGCTTATATATGTATGCAAGGCGTGCCAGACACATGCTGAATTATTGCTGATGCAGCGCTATGTGAACACACACCAGTATCTTGTGTCTCAAAAAATGCTGTTGTATACTCGTCCACGCTATGGGCTTCTGTCAGAAGTTCTTGACCTTGACCTCACCTGGCGCCAACTGAGATCAAGGTGAAGTTTATTGTGACGCCCCATAACGCGCCCTACTCTTCTTTTCTAACCATATATAATTTGTCTAATATTTGATATATAAGCAAAGATATATGACCATGTTAAATTATCAGTTTATTTGTATTTTTTATGAGTTATTGATGATTTATGGTGGAAAGTCAACATAAGAGTAAAATTTGATGTCGCATATGTAAAGGGATATATGATTTTTTAACAGTTCAATATTAAAGGCGTATGTGTAGTAACAGTTTCGTTGAAATAATGAAAGTAGCGTACTTTTACGATAAAAGTGCTGTATAGATTGGGTGTCCACACAACGTACTAGTCTAGCGCGTATCTTTCCACACTTTTATTTTTCAATTTCCTATTTTTTACACATACAAAATACGTCCGAACGCGCTCTACCCGCGGGCTGAAGAAAGCTGTTGCAGACGGGAACGGTTTCGTTGTTTTATACTTAAAATATACGTAAACAATTTTTTGTACATAATTTTTTTATAGAAGTCCACATGTTTAAAATTTAAACCATAGTTACTGTTTGTTTATTTTTTTATTTTTTATACGTAAACATAATTGATTAGTTCTTTGTCCGAATTTAATATACACTATAATTACACCCTTAAATTTCAAAATGATCAGTAATGTAGGCTTATTAAGACTGTTTAATCTGAGATAAATTCGGTCATAACCAAATACTAAATTGTAGTTATATTGGTTATATAAGGTACCATACATTACTAATATATGGTATAAATGTATTTTATTTAAAAGTTTTATATCTGCTTTGCATTGATTGATGTTCGTTCGATTTTTTGAATTTGTTCTACTATTTGAGTTATTTTGTTCTTTTTTGAAGTTTGTGCACTGAACGAGAGTGCTTATATGAAAACGTCCGCCAGAAACCAGCCAGCGAAAGCGTGCAATGCATTTTTTCATAAATTCTTTCTGTTCAATTCGCTCAGTATCGTATAATAACTCTCTCAGAACAAAATAAAAGACATATATCGATAGATTTTTTCCTATTTTTTTCTAATAGTGCTACTGTTTTTACTTCGAAATACTTTTTTCTGGTTGACAATTTGAATTGAAAGTTTGGAGCCATCTTCTCAAAGTATATTCATTTTTCTTCAAAACGCATGCCACCAGCAAATCTACAATTCTTAAGCTACAAAATTCTAAATTTTCAAGTTGGAGAAATTTAGGGTTCTGAAGCTATAAGATTAAAAAGACAGCGATGAGCGGCTACGCGATATCTGCGAGTTGCACGAGGGCGCGCCTTTATACGTCTGTATCAATTATATTTTCATCCCTGCACACGATCGCGTAATTATTTTGATCACTAGAGAGACTGAGGTAACAGAACTGTTCACCTTACTTAATAAAGCTCTATCGAGGTTATTTATCACCCTCCGAAAATTTGTTCTTTTCTATAATTATTACATTCTGAAAAAAAGTTTCTGAAAATGTCTAAGGTTTCAATTGTTGCTGCAATCCTTTTGATAGAATAGCATTTACCTAAATTATGGTTTATTTCAGATTAAATGGAAGCTTGTTTAATTAGCTAACACTCGAAAGTTAGAACTAAAACAATTTACATCATCGGAAGATTCTCAATTATAACCACCAACCAAACAAACAATAGAATCTAAAAATAAAACAAAGAAAAGTGGAAAATCGGCAAAAAGGCCAATTGAACTCGATGCAAATAAAAATAAAAGAATTAAAAATTGAATAAGAAATTAATATAATTTAAACTTAAATATAAAATATAAATTATTTTAATTATACAGCTAACACAATTTTCAAATATTTCTTATCTCTTTCAACTCATCTTCTCAATAAGCACACTGTTAAAATAAAAATTAATTTCCTATATGATTTTATGTATATAGTATTAATAATTAATGTAATATACCGTATTTCAAATAAACTTTCTACGAAAGTATAAAATAGGACAAGTATATACACCGTTTCTAGATAATCTACTCTCACTCCCTCTTCCCCCTCTCTTTCTCTCACCCACTCGCTTTCTCGTTCTCTTTCTTCTTTCTCCTAATCTCTCCAATAAGACTACTGTACAAATTGAAATAATTTTGTCATGACTATACTAGAAATAGTATGTTGTTAATAATATTGTTAAAGAGTCATATAAAAATACATCAAGATGAAATAAAGCAAATGGATCAAGAATAAAAACATACAAGAAACAGCTAGGAAGACCAAATTAATTTAAGCTAAATTTATCTTTCATGATATAAATTATTATTTTTTCTTTGTTCCTTATATCAAATGAGTTTACTTATTTGTTAAAATTTTAAAATTTTAAAATTTCTCAAATAATTTATTCTAAGATGCTCTGCCAAATATTATTACTAAGTATTTCTAGTTTATAGGTTTATATATTTTAAGTTCTTTTTGTATCCAGACCTATATACAGGCGCTTTGTGCACCTCTATGATGCTGGGTAGTCGGACTATAAGGTTGTTCTAGCCCCCTTACTACAAGCATTATATGTATATCTGGTTAAATAAATAAATGTATATGCTGAAAAAATTACATATTGTAAGTACATATTTCAAATTGTTTACTGTAAAGCAAACAACTGAATGTTGTGAAATCAATTATCGATAGTCAAGTAATGTAAACAACTCTCTAAAACAACTGTATGACTGTCCTCAATAATCTATTCAAATTTGTTCATCCTTTTGTGTACTGAAATCAATTTATTGTAGTGAAGTACCCATAACTTAACTTCACTGAAATAATACAACTTTTCGTACCTTATTGCGTGTAAAATTACTTTTTACGCCAACATTGTAACTTCAAAAATATTTAGCCAGCGGGCATTCAAACAATTGAAAGTTATGAAATCAATTATCGATAGTCAAGTAATGTAAACAACTCTCCGAAACAACTGTATGGCTGTTCTCGAAAATGTATTCAAATTTGTTCAGCCTTCTATGCAAATTAAACACAAGAAAGTACTGCAATCAATTAATTGTAGTCAAGTACCCATAACTTAACTTCTCTGACATAATACAACTTTTCGTACCTCATTTCGTGTAACATTATTTTTTACGCCCATATTGTAACTTCAAATATATTCAGCTAACGGGCATAAAGTACTACTTAATATACCTAATAAAAGGTGCAATAGCTCACATACTACTACAAAACCTTATAGAACCTACGCACTATACGCCGGCGTGGGCAAAAATTATTTTAATTATGTGACTATTATGTCTTCTTCTTCTTTCTAAAATTCATAAGAATTTTTTTCAGATAATTACGAAAAATTACATAGTTACCAACCCATCACTCAATGTTGAACTTTCTATGATATTACGCATTTTGGGGAGACAAGAGTAGTCTAGGGCTGCTCTAGCAGGGATGCTCCTCCATTCTCCCATACATACTTGGCGGGCCCGACAGTTTGCAGTTTACTGGTTGTGCTATAAGTCTCGGTTTAAATGTAAATAGTAGTTCTGTCGAGATTCGAGAATGCGTATTACGGTTTGAGTTATGTCAATATTATAGATTAAGATCGTGTTCGTGGGATCCCATACGTGATTATACATTTACTCTCCATTACCGAATGATTTCGAGCCCGAGACTTTAATCACGATCAAACACTCTAGTATAGTTCCTAAACTCTTACGCGGTAGGTGCGCAAATATAAGTGTACATAGTGAAACAGGGACGTGTTGCAATGCGTCGCAAAATTCTTTTTGTGTTAAATTGTAATGTCTAATAGATTTTCAGTACGAATAAACCCTTTAATTTTAGCTTCAGATGGAGAGACTCCGCTAGCCGTTATCCGTCACGATCTGAAGAATTTAGAGTTGATTCCCTGTGTTTAAAAGAGAAAGTTTAGTTTCGATCCCCTCGCTAATCGATTCCGCTAATATCGATGACAGAGGTATAGAGCCTCTACAGCCGACTTATGTGACACGCTTAGTTCAGCCGTCTAGTGGCGAAGCCTTCCCCTACGTCCGAGAATCGAAAGCCCCTGTGCAAATTAAGTTTTCTAATCCCCGCCGAACCGAAATAGTCTCCATCGAAAACGATTTCAAAATTGAGAGTCCCAGCCTAAATACTTCCAGAGGAGCCTCTTCCCATGGAAGTGGTATTATCTTCCCGCTATTTGAGTCCGCGTTTCCCATGCTAGAGTACCCTATAAGTCAAACTTCCCGTGATAAAATAAATGATGACCTCGATTTGAGTAGACTTAGCTTGACAAGCCCCTGTGCAAATGAGATCTGCGATCTCTCCCTTTTGTTTGAATCTGACCCTAGAGTACAAGAAGCAGTCAGGTAATTCGAGCACCGATACGTGTAACAAGAAAAGTAGTTTAAGTAATTTTAATTGTAATTTGGGTGAGAGTGAAAACTCCAGACTGACAAGGAGAGTGCATAACCATTAGGTCACGGATTTGTACCAAATTGAAAGATCGTGTTTTAGAGCAAAAATATTGAACGCCTGTTCCAGGGTTCATTCTTATAGGCCCCTCTACCCGAGATATGTGCTATATTATCTTAAAAATGCGTTTTTTGTTGAAAAATGGTATCTCTTCTATTGTATGTAACTCTACAAGTATTCCCAATACCAACATGAATATATGAATTATAAAAGTAAGCAGAAAAAGCTTTATTTGGAGCACTGTATCATCAAAAATATCCATTTCTCAGAAAGTTATGAGAAATTAAAAATAGCGTAAAAAAATGATTGAAAATTTCCCACTTTCTAACGCATTTTAAGGATGCTATTTTCAATGATATTTTTACGCTATCTTCAATTTTTCATAACTTTCTGAAAAAAGGATATTTTTAGATGAGACAGGGCTCAAAATAAAGCTTTACCTTCCTACGTTTTTAATTTTTTCGCTCATTTTTGTAATGGGAGTACTTGCAGAGTTGCATACAATAGAAGAGTCACCGTTTTTCAACAAAAAACGCATTTTTAAGAGAACATGTCACACATCTTGGGTAGAGGGGCCTATGAGAATAAATCCTGGAATAGGGGTTCAATATTTTTAGATCTAAAACATGATCTTTCAATTTGGTACAAATCCGTGACCCAAAGGTTATGCACTCTCCTTGTGAGTAGATATAGTCTCTTAAGCCCCTGCGAAAATGGGATCCACGATCTTTCCCGTTTATTTGAATCCGACCCGCTACAGCATGCGAAGCCGCCAGGTAGTGCGAATAGTGATACTAGTGAAAAGAAAAGTAGTTTTGATGATTTTATTGTCAACTTAAGTCAAATGTATAGTACGCTAAATAGTTTTAGCAGCGATAGTTATTTGACTGATATCATACGGTGCAAGCGACAGACAAAATGGCACAAAAGCCTTGATTTCGTGGTAGGGAGTTCAAGCAACAGTCAGAAAAAGTTTAAAGTTGATCTGCTCGCGATCCCCCCTAGATTGAAAGAGAAGTTTAACCCGAGCAAAAGTAAAGATAGTTTGACCTCTGCCACAGAGATTGGTAGTGCATCATGAGTAGTTAATCCCGTTTCTTCCGCGCAAAAGAGCTCGTTAGGTAGTACTAGCAGTTGTGTATTACTGATTGATAAGAAACGGTGTACGCGACCCAGGAAGTGTCGCAAGTGTGAAAGACATGAATCGCCGCCCGGAGTTCAATCATCAGCCAAAGCGATATTATGTCAGAAATTTGTAATAATGCCTTCAGAAATGAGATAGTGTTTAAATAATTCAGTGTGACAATCCAGCACAATAAAGATAATAGTTTTAGTGAGTTAAGTTATGCAAGTGATTCAGCTATTGATTATAAAGTGGCATACAGTGCAGGTTGTAGCCCTCACGTGCGCGAAGTCATGGTTTTAGTTTAGGCATACTAAAGCCCGCTCCCCGTCAAGATCTTAAGAATGTAGATTCGCCATTGTCCCCAAAGTCAGACAGAAGTCAAAAGCAAAAGCCCCCGCTCTGACCTTTATTGATTTTTATATTAAAAATAATAGTTTTATGTCGGTATTCAGCGAATAGCAGCAGAAGATTCAGCAGCCACATGGTTGACGTCTTCGACTTCAAAGTGTCGAAAAATATAAGCAGCCGCAGCTTGCCCACACAGAGAAAAGCCGATTCTGCTCACCAAATATTTCGGCCGAGTGTATATTGATAATCTATCGTCGATAACACAGGCACACAAAAAGAAAAAGTGGTCTGTACCAAAACACTGACTATCATATCCTTATGAATGTAGAAGCGCTGACCTCAAATATGACCTTAGTTTTGGTCCACCGCCTCAGGATTTTGTGATACCTATAAGTCTAAAAATTTCGGGGTGTCTCAATTTCAAGGTCAAATATATTATTATTTATTAATTTATCAGTGTTAATTTGTAGAAATAGTTATGCCCTACATAATTCATTTTAAATTATCTGAATATAACTTTTTTCTTGAAGATATATTAAATTAAAATTTCTAATCATCTTGAGATGATTGTTTCTTCTTTGAGATACAATAACTGAATATTTTATTTAATATATCTTCAAGAAGTAAAGTTATATTCAGATAATTTAAAATGAATTATGTAGGGCATAACTAGTTCTACAAAGTAACACTGATAAATTAATAAAAAATAATATATTTGACCTTGAAATTGAGACATCCCGAAATTTTTAGACTTATAGGTATCTCAAAATCCTTTGGTGGTAGACCAAAAAATGTTGAAAATCGCGACCTTTGCAAGGTCTTTATTTCCTCACGTGATGAGTCGCAGCCAATCAGCGGTCTCGTTATATAATCGACAAATTCCTCGGGTGACTCGGCAGCGTCGCTCGACACCTCTTCTATTCATTAGCCCCAGCGACAGCATCGAAGCAACAGCTCGCAGCTCACCACTGCTCAACGTTACAATAAAATCCCGGAAATACGATCAACCGTTTTTTCATTCGAACCTATCCCAAAACAAAAACTAAGGTCATATTTGAGGTCATCGCATCTATATTCATAAGGATATGATAGTCAGTGTTTTGGTACAGACCACTTTTTATTTTTTTACATACGATACGGACTTTACCAGATGCGACCTTCCCTCACGTTGCACACGTGTTAGCTCTAGATCCCCCATGTCTTGTAGTAAGCTCACCTCTTCCAAAGTGACCTTATTTGTCTAGTCATGTAAAACTAACTCTTTAGTTACACGAATTCGACGTAGGCAAACGTCTAATTCACTTTGGCAGGGGAGTTTTCAACATGGCAAATTGCCATGGTATAATGAGAAGCGCAAGCTGACTAAATAGTCAGACTTACGGCAATTCTAGAAAAACCTATTTCAAGTGGAACTTCCCTAGGAGGCCTGAACAGTACACAACAGACCCCCTGAATCGAAGCTCGTTACCCTGTTGAGATTTATTTATAACGACTAAGCTATTCCCCTTTGAAACTTAACTACCTACCTACATCGAGAATACACACTGTATTTTTAGTTTCCCTTCCTCGTCATAAAATTCTAATCCTTCACATTCCCAACTACAACCAACAAGGCTGGAACAAGACGAGTAAGAAAATGCAGTGGTCGCAGCCGAAACTCGTGACCATCGCTGCATTGGCGATGATAGCGGGAACCGGCAAGCCATATAGTATGAAAAAGCAGCAAATACGGCGATCGCTCGGACCTGCTCGGGCCTTTTCGCCAGTATCTGCGCGCAGACTCGCGACATAAGAGCGCGCGATCGCAAGTGGTAGTCACTCTCCTGTGGGTCAGCGACCAGTCGACGCACTAACAGTTGTCGCCACGTCAGCACCTCCCGGCCAGCAGACTTCGGCTATGTCTCACCGCCAATCCGACCTCGAAAGTCAGCGAGAGACTGCATCGACTGCTACGATCTCTGTAAATGGTCAGTTTTGTGTCGAGCGCGTCTTTCTCTCCCCTCCCTCTTTCCTGTAGAGTGTGTACCATCTCGCGTGTAGTTAAAGTCGCGTACTCCGTAATAGATAAGTTCCATCACGTTTAGTATCTCACCAGGATGCGAGAGTTAGCAAGTGTTATGAACCCACGATCATTCCCCCCAGTAGATAGTCTCGTGCAACGTGCTGCGTGAGCAGCTGGCGCCCGTTTTAGTTTAAATAAATACGTAATGTTTCTTTATTTAATTGTGTAGTAACCTAATATTATTTATTCCCCCCCTCCCCCACCAAGCAATTAATAGCCCGCAGCCCGACCGTGGGTTACAAGGGGTAAAAAAAAAAGATTGACGTGCAAAGTATCACTTGCATATCAAATTGCTTGACCCCTACGCCTAATTGTGTGAGCATCTTATAATCCACTCGGTATATGTATGTTTGACAAGTATACATAGTTATGAATTATTACTAAATACCGCTATCATTCTTTAGTCACATATGCTGATAATTTCGTAAGGTGATGTTGCACCTAGTGGCCGCTGGGGCCAAAAATACCTAAAAAATGATTTTTGATGTAACAATCGAACACCTAAAATTTGTATCCTTGTCCTAGCTATGTCAAGTAGGAAATCTACAAGTAGAGGAACCTAGATTAAAGAGGGCGCTCTAGGCAGCACATATACACCAAGGAAACTCCCAAGTATCCTAAAACTACCCTAGCGACTAAAACAACACAGAGAAAACTGACACTCGTACACACTCGAAGATCCAGATGAGGAGCAGGAAAGCGCATCAGAAGAAGATCCTCTGGGATGATTTCTTGAAGACTTCCCTCGATGCCCTGGTTAGAGCAAATTAGCACTTAGATAGTGAAGATGGCCCTAAAAAAATCAAAATAAAATATGAGCATGTAAAGTAATAGGAAACTTACTTGAAGAAGAGGCAATTAATACATATTACCATGCTGGAAACGCTCCTGGGAAAATGATGAAGCCTACTAACAAACCCTGGTAGAACGACTACACCTAGAAGAAGATAACTAGTTGAGACCTCGGCAAAGGAGAAGAAGAAATTGAAATGATGCTTACCGTTTATCTAAAACATGAGTGACTTGAAGCGTAGCTGCTAGGTATAGAAGCGAGTCAGCACTGATGGAGAACGAAGTGCACCGGAGGACACTAGAAAGAAGACAGGCAGCTTCAAAGAGACTTCAATCATGACATTACATCTGAAAGCGAGCCACTCATCACAAACGAATAAACTGAGAGAGAACGCACACAAGTATGGAGTTCTCCTGCTCTTTAGCAGCAACACAGCCTTGAATAGGGGTAACTTCTGCAGCAGTGAAGGCATAATCCTGCAGTTGTACCTCCGGTAGTTCTCCTTGTAGCTGATAAACAACAACACATTAGAGGCATGCGATGGAAGAGGTATAGAAAATGCACTGATCTCACCTGTTTACAACTGGACAACATAACCTCGCAGCCGGCTAGCGCATGAATGCAATCCGCCGTGGGAAGTGCGGCTGAAGATGACATTCGAAGCAGCAGTGGACAGTTCCGCCAGCAGCAGGGGAACACTTGCACCTTGCAGAAAACCATACTCCCATCGGGGAAGACAACAAACCGTGTGCGCAACAGAGCGCCGGTGGATGCGGCGTCGACAGAACCGCGCACACATGGGGGGTGAGAGAGAGAGAGAGAGAGAGAGAGAACCAGCGAGGGACGAATGAGCAAGAGGAGGCGCCTTGACAGCGCTGTCGTTGCGACGGTCGAGAGGGACTATGCACGGAGACCGAAAAGCGCTCGGTCACTCTAGTTTCGTACATCGAATAGATAGATATCGCCTCGCAAGTCTTCGCAATTTTGCCATTAAAACTTCGAAGTATTAGAGAGAGTTAGTGGTTTGTAGTCGATTATTAAGCAGGTTGTGAAAGTCCAAGCTGACGTATTGTAGCGGAGGAAACGAATAGGAACCTAGGTGTAGATCTGTGAGTGGTTTTAGGAAGTGTGCTTGTCGAGCCTCGTGTAACTTTGCCATGTGCCAACGGCTTTATTTTCGTGCTGCGTTTTATGCAGCTGGCGCCCAGCATTCGAACCAAACAATGTGAATAAAGCGTTCCGTGTGTCAAGCAAAATTCAGTTTGAGTTCGTTCATTTCACTCATTCCTTCCGAAAACCATTCCCTCCTGAAACCTCCCACCCTTTTCCCCCTTTTTCCCTGTTACTTTAAGTAAATTGTTACAAAGTGTATAAATAATGTAAAATAACGTATTTTTTACAACATTATTGAAGATATAGGATATCCAACCATGTCATCCAGAATTATGATATTTTAAAAAAAATATACTTCTGCGGAGGTTTTTTTGGAGACCGCTTGATAAATTTCTATTAAACAAAAAAAAATAGCCTTCTATATGTGCCTCTATAACAGGTTGCTGATGCATTAAAATTTTTTAAGTAAGTACTTTTTAATCAGAAACACCACTTATATATTTGTAATTTTTGTTGTTTTAGGATAAAAAATTATTTATTCGAAAAATTTTCAAATTCTAGAGCAACCTACCATTCAGGAACATATAATAAGCAATTTCCTTTGCGTTTCATGGAAATCCATCAAGCGGTATAAAAAAAAACGCAATAGTTCAAAATATTATATTTTCAGAAATAATCTTTGAAAGAAACATACCATAGAACGTTAAAAGTAATCAGACATCAGATCACTAATTTTTTCTGTCTTAAAATTTAAATTTCTGAATCTGAGATCTATTTAACCATATAAAATGATTAAAATATAAGATATAGTAACTGCATATGTGCAATAAGAATCTTATATCAACAGCATCGATTCAACTAAGAATTACTGCTACCAATCTGTCCTTTTATACTTTTAATCCATCTACTAGCGAGTGACTTTTTCAAATATTATGCTCAGTTCGATTATTATTATTATTGCTAACACTTTGCGGCCTTTCTGGACCTTGCCAAGGCTTTCGACACTGTTGATCATAGTATACTGATACAAAAATTAGAAAGATACGGTATTCGGGGTAGTGCAAGCAATCTATTAAAAAGCTAT
>JAYJLV010106240.1:0-11632 GCA_036873485.1 Torymus texanus | reverse complement strand
AAGTTAGTTCTACTTATTCAATAAGTCGATAAAATATTAATTTTTTTACGTTGAAGTTCCACTTTTTTAAAAGTTAGATTCACTTATTCAAAAGTGAGTTCCACTTATTTAAAAGTTAGTTTAAAGTTTAGTTTAGTTTTTGGTTTCACTTATTGATAAAGTGGTATTTTCACTTATTTAGATTTAGAGAGTGTATATACTATATATATAGTATATATACATACACATGCACACAAACAGCCACTGTATGTAGCTCTACATCCTGGCTGCGGTGCAGATGATGCACCCGCTCATTGCATTGTGCACTCCCCCGAGGTTTGAATTGGTAAGTTTAATTCGAGGCCAGTGCGCGGGGGTATGCAAACTTCGTTTTTGGACGCTGAGAGTAATTAGGAGAGAATAATAATGCCATTATATAATACGAGCCGTGAGAACTATTAAAGACACTATTACGGAGTTCATCTTCGTTTTAGTCATGTGAATTTGGGTTATTTATTTTGGAGGTGCAATCGACGCATATTTCAAAGTGAAAAATGGAAGGCGTTTATATATCGTACAGAATTTAAAAGAAAAAAAAGTATTCTAACATTCGGAAATTCGTTTAAAGCAATAAAAATTAAATTAAATTACAAAATTTTGAAAAAATCTGAAACTGCAGAAAAAGAGGATTTGACTAATCAATGAAAAATGTGCATACACTATTCGTAAATATCGTATCCTTGTCATATCTGACTTATTCTACTTAGGCTATATATGACGGGTATATACAAAACATAAAAATATTTTCTTCGCTTTTTAAAGCGATTCCATTCGCATTAAACAAGTAGAAATAGCTAATAACTATAATACGATTCAAGAATTATAACATGCAAGGTATATGCTAATTTTAATTGCTTTTTGAGAAACTTTAAACAAACAAAATTAAATTGTTACCCTGAAAACCTAATGGTTTCAGTTTTTGTTTAACTTATTTAAAAGAAGAACAGAAACAACAGTTTATTTACAATATTAATAACCACACGAGGTGCTACACCAATAGACAAAAATGAACATTTTAAATATGTGTATATGAACAAATGACCAACTCTGTAGCTTACCCGGAATAACCGTATAAGCGACAAATTTTTGAAAGTCGATTTCATGCCAATTTTTATACTTTCAAATAGTCCTTTATCATGTTATCAGATAAAAAAGTACTAATGTCCTTTTTTTGAACGAACACGTGGTAAAACACTAAGTCCATTTTTTCTAAAATTTTCCCGGAATAACCGTACATCTCCACCTTTTGAAAATAATTCCCGAGAAAACATACTATAATTGCAGCTTTTTCAAGAATAATTCCCGAAAAACCATATAACTCTACTTGTTTAGATAAACTAATTATTTATCAATTATAACTAATTATTTTATCCTACCCTATTTTATCTTTTTGTCTTATCTTTTTACATTTTTAAAACATTTTTTACCTGTTCCGTTATTTTTTTCATCCTTATTAAATCATGGAAAAATCATATAAGTATAATTAAGACTGGAAAAACCATATAAATCCATTAAAATTTTTTCCTTATTCCCGGAATAATCATATAGATGACAGTTGATTTTTGAGACGTGATCATTAATTGGTTCAGTAACTATGGTAAAAAATATGTCATTTACATATGAAATCATATATACCGTGTTGCATATATGATTTAATCTCATTTCTCTTGATTTTAAACACTGATGCGAAACTAAAACACAATTTTCTCGAAATAAGGAAAGGTAGAAATACCTACATGGCTATTCTAGGAAGCTATACAGAACTATATACTTTGATATTCGATCGCTGGCAAGGATACTATGGATGGTACCATCGCAGCTTAGCGCGGGTATGGGAGCTATGAGCATAAAAAGAGCTTCGTCATTATAGGAATATAAAAAAGTGTATTAATAGCAACAGCATATACCAGCATCTAAAACTTGCCACTAAAACAGATCATAACCAGCCGTGGAAGTATCTCGACGCTCGCACGTGCACTTCCGCCCGATTTACCTATATAGTTTGTGCTCTCGATGTACAATCGCGGCCCTAATAACGCGACGCGGTCTTCTTCCTCCCGCTTTTATCTTCTTTCTCTGGCGCGTCCTCGTCGCTTTATACATATAGTAATACTCAGAAAGAATGCGGCGATATACGTCGCACCCACTATAGTTAGATGTCTAGAAATCTTTACTCACGCCATGTATACGTGAGTCAGCATCGACGCGGTCGGCGAATTAAAAAATCGCGCAAAGTATATTGTTCGGAGGTTATAATAGAATGAATTCAGAACGATCGCTTATCTGTGATAAATGAGGGGGCAAAAGTTATATTAACGAGTTTGGAATGTATTGTTACGGGGGAATTCGTGCCGAATCCAAGTCGATAAAGTTGGACGGATAAATGGAAAAGATATAAATTCAGTAGTACCGATTTTAATTTGTATTCTAATGCGGTTTGGTCATTTATTAATCCCGCTACTTTCCAATGGAAATTTACGAAAACTTTATAAAGGAGTGAAGAGAAGAGTGAGCTCTATAGTTAAATTTTATATGTATTATTTTGATGACAAAATACGAAGAAAATTGAAGGGGATGTAAACCGAATGAATGAAAGACAAAAAGGTTTTTGGAATTAGAAAAACGCAAATATTTGAATAAAAGAGCATAATGGTTCACATATATAGAGGCTTTCACGGATATTAATGGAGAAAAAGCAAATAAAGGTGCTCCAAAATACACTGGACAAAAATTGCTCCAAAAGCGCTGAACAAAAGTACATAACGAATCAAGAGCGTAAAAAACTCAAGGCAATCTAAAAATAAAAAACTTAAAAATTACGCTTAAGCTTCAAGTATCAGCCCTTTGGAAAATCATAAGTAGGTATACGACGTAGAACTTAAAGCGTATGCTATAGTGACGACGAAACAACAACAACAACACGAGACTCATCGTAGAAGGGAGAGGGAAGCCCAACACGATTATATATATACATACACACACCCAAGAGACGCCGGAACGAATAAAAAGCGGGAAATAAAAAGAAAGCTATACTTACTCGCGAGAGCGAATAGGAAGAGAGGTAGGGAGGCGCGCCTCGCGAGGAAGGGGGCCAGGAATTGTACGCGCGCGCGCGCGTCGAAGATACGACGCTACTTTAGCCCGGCACGCAGCGCTCGCCAGCAGTCATTCTCCAGCCGACGTTTGGCATACAGCTTATATACTTATAAACGCGCGAGTGTTTTTCAAGTGTCGAGCTACTTTCAATCTCGTCTCAGACACGCAGCATCTGCGCATATCTCTTCTGTCTCTTCACTGACGAGTCAACTCTACCAGTAAGTAATTGTATAATACAATTGTTAGAATTTTTAGCGTAATATACAGAGATAATAGAGAAACGGAGCAAGTGCGCGTTATTTTCGGAGCAAAAGGGCGCGTCTTGTTTATACACTCGTCGGAATTTCGCGCGCGTTCTCCGCTATACGCTGATGTATCGTATGCATGCACCTGTTGCTTATCATCTCTAAGCAGGTCGTGATTTTACAACGCGAAACCCTTAATTTACTTGTAGTAGGGAAAAGTTCACGTCGAGTGTATAAAGGAAGCTGCGGGTATTGTGAAATTCGATATCTTTAGAGGGCTATGAGAGAAAGAGAGAAAGAAAGAAAGATTGTTTATGTGCGAAAGAACAGAATAAATACACACGTAGACACGAGGGATACCGGTTCGATTGCGCAAGTGGCGCGCATCTTAGGTAAAAACACTCTTGGAAATTGATGCGCGTCAGTCGGTGTCGAATGTAAACAACATAAGGAATTTGAAAAATTATAGTTAGCTTTATACGCGATTTGGCGTTTGAGAAACGATCGGTCAGCTCATTATTTATTTATAGCTATGCGTCATCTGCTACAAAAAAAAAAAAAAAAAAACGACCGTCTGGTGTCTATAACGTACGATGAATAAGTAGATGCGCTCTACGACGCGAAGTTGCAAAAAGTTATGCTAATTTTGGAAATGTCAATAAACGCAATTTCACTAGTATGTGGTTTAACGTTTTCGTTTAAAAATTTTAATAGCTGCTATTTTTAGCAGTGAAAAATGTGTACCGGTTAAATACTGAAACTGATAAGCGAGTATTTTTATATCTATAAATATACCGCAAAATACATATTGGACTTATCTTGGAAACATTCTCCACAAGTATCATGAATATTTTATAAAATTTCCTAATGTTTGTTGTTTTGTTATTTATTATGAAATTTTGGACATATTTAATCAAACCAACTCGTAAACTAAAACTCTTGATATAATTTACGTATAATTATTATTACGCGCTAATTGTAAAATTACCATTTTCATTCTCTTAAACACAAACCCAACATGCTCTACAAAACTCAACGACCATAAAACGATGTTTATCCACTCTACATATATATACGTAGAAGCATCCCAACAACCATCAGCAACAGCTGCAGCAGCAGCACTCGCAATCCAATCACCACGCATTACGCTTCGAAAATACAGCTCTCGTGTCAACAGGTCATTAAATCACCACACACCGTTAATAACGCGACGCGATTTTTCAATTTTTCATCCAATTAGCTTTCTTACATCCACACACACACACACACACACACACACACACACACGAGCGTTCGCGAAGCGGAAAAAAGCTCTGATGACGAGTGAGAGCGTGTGCCACGCCTCGGCGCGCCTATTATACGAAATATACGAAAGTTTACCAGCCCTTGCAGATAACAGAATTATGATGGTAGTCGTTTCGTAATACCGACGAGAAAAAGCTCATCTCTTGCACATTATTTGTTTTTGCTGTTCCACTATATCCATTGGTATATATGTATAAGAAACGTAAATGATTGATCTAATATTTTATTGATGGCTGCGTGTGTGTGTGTGTGTGTGTGTGTGTGTGTGTGTGTGTGTGTGCGCGCGTGTGTGTGTGTGTATATATATATATATGTATGTTTTGTTAAATCAGATTTGCGTAATCCGTATTTCACTCTTCGTTCAAAATTAAATCAATCAAAGCTTCTCATAGTAATCCTACCCTGTATATGTATACAATCTCTCCCACACCTTGTTAGCAAGAAAAATATACACACCGCATATTTCTCATATACCCTAACATAGAACCTAAATCAGCCGCTGAACCAGTGCAAATCCATTAGGAACCGATTCGTTCCGTTTCTCGCACACCCCGACAGTGCGCGATCCCGGCCCCGACGCGCCCACGCGACGATCGAGAGCGTAGAAAAAAAGAGGCGCTCCATAAGTTGTGTTCATGATGGCGAGCGGTGGCGATGTCTCAAGTGAATGGGCACGCGAGTTCGCGTTTGGCTGCGGTCGAAGGTCTTGGTTACTTAAGTACGTTGGACAGTGGAGAAATGGAAAAGAGAAATGTGTAAGGTATATGATCGCGTCGTTTGTTTTAATTAAGCTGAAATGTGAAAAATTAGAATTTCAGGCGTTTAATCACGCGGTAATTTGTAAAATAGCGTAAATTGATTGGATATTAGGTATATACATATTCGGGTCGCTGATTTCATCTCTAAAATTGATCGTCGATTATCTCATTCAGTTTTCAATATAATTATTCAAAAACTCGAAAATATAATGGGTTCGCGCAAAAATAGAAGTTTCAAAATAAACAGTTTTTTTTTTAATATTCTGAATATATATTCAATATCACAACGTGTATATCTGTGGACGCGCACAATATCATTGTTTATTTCGTTTTAATGGTATTTTAAGCTAATGACGTCAGGTATATTACCAAACAACGTATCGATGAAATCAGTCGCTGGTAACACGACACGTTATGTATTTTCCGCGCTCGCTCGTAAACGAAAACCATATGCATATATATATATATATATAAAACGTAATCAATAAAAGCGCTGAAATACGTAACGGTGGTATTTCGATTACCCTTAAAACACCCCGTATAACCACCATTATCACATGAAGCACATAATCCAAAAACTTTTATATAGAATCACCGAACTAATCCTATACTTACTTCCGGACACACGATAGGGGCCTATACGAACCCGCACCATCTGCCGTCATCGACTCTTCCGCAGTGTATTAATATACACTACCCTTTTCGGTAACTGTATTCCATCTTGTGCCAAAACACTATCAGCGCTGGCGATAGCACCCAATTATTTGCTCACTTCACTCGCTATGATATACTTACGTAAATAACGGTATAAAAATCTAACTGCAGAAAATCCAGTTCCATCAGTTATAACGAGTACTTATACCCGTGTGTCCCGCGAATTTACAACGAAGAAAGAAGCTGAAAAACTAGGTATGGGTTTCTGTTATTTTGTAATACTTACGTATAGCTATTTCTTTGGTTTATATATATAGCTTCCCCGAATTCGTCTCAATCGGATCGAACGTCGGGGTTCCACTTATACGAGCTAACTTACATTCGTACGTTTTATTGATCTTGTTTGATTAAAAAGAACTTCACAAAAATTAACTTTATCATTGTCTGCGTTCTGTTTTGCAAAAACTCCGTTTAATATTGCCTCCTAAAATAACTCAAAAATACACGTGTCATCCTCGTTTCGTCTGGTCTCTTTAAAACCTATTCTCTCGTCTCCTCCCCATATATCTCAATTTTATCATACTACACCCCATAAACCGTTAATGCACAAAGCCAATTATACTAACCGAACGAAAGAGCGACATTAACCTACAAAGGTTCCTATATACACACGTCTCACCGTGGAAAACCACCAAAATGAGAACGAAGAAAAAAAAATAGAGCAGGGCACATTTATTAACGGTAGCTAAGTATATAAGCGCGCGCGTTGTTCACAGTAGCTCGATAACACGCGAGCCTGTCAATGGCGAACTCCCCCATTTCGATAAGATTATAAAAGGCGCGCACGCATTCGTGCAGGTGGAATTCCAGCACGTATATACGTGATCGGCATCGTCGCCCATATACATATATAAACACATACACGCACACAGGTGTTGATACTGTTTGTGTATTTTTCCGTGCGGCCTCGCGTGCCCATGCCCATCTACGGTGTAAGTAGCCGCATGCGCTCATGATGTGGACTGGAAAGAGCAAAACGCATACGTTGTGAGTGTGTGTGTG
This sequence comes from Torymus texanus, assembly GCA_036873485.1. Taxonomy (NCBI): domain Eukaryota; kingdom Metazoa; phylum Arthropoda; class Insecta; order Hymenoptera; family Torymidae; genus Torymus; species Torymus texanus. The sequence goes on along the minus strand of JAYJLV010106240.1, from coordinate 4,473 downwards.
TGTGTGTGTGTGTGTGTGTGTGTGTGTGTGTATATATATATATATAGAAGTTTGTGTTTGGATTGTGAAAATAAAATCAGTCGGTGAGGTTTTTAATTGCGTTTAATTTTAACGGCGATTGTCTTGGGTAATACTCAATGATGCGTGTGTGTGTATTAATGCTCGTACATATATGTGTTGTGCGAACGGTCAAGGATGATGAGCAAACGAGACTATAATGCCGCAGAAAGTGAAATTCGGTTAATTGCTCATGAGCTGCTCGTTGAGCGCTGGTTTGTGGATAATTGACGTGGTTTACGCGAAGGTCTAAAAGTCTTGAAATGCTCGATTTATTAAGGTTATAATTGTAATTGTAAAGCACTTTCACCAGTGTTTTTTTTCCTTATCAAGTAATTATCTTTTTCGGTTAATTTTTATCATCAACCAGTGAAATTTATTGGTCATAGATAATGAAGAATACTTTCATGACTCATAATTAAAACTGATGATAAATGTCGTTCTAGATTTGCATTATAAAAACGTTTATAATGATGTTCGTTTCCAAACCATTTATTTGTCACTCCTTCTTACTATAATTAAATTCAATTATATTGATACATTGGTTTATATATTTACTTTTTGACAAAGTTCCACGTGTATTCATTTACATTTAACCCATCGTACGTTATCGACTGTCAACAATAAAAATGTTCAATATAGAATTTCACATTACCCGACAACTCCGCGCAACAGCGTCAAACGAGAAACTTCGATGGGAACGCAATCGGGATTACATCAACTGCGTTCGCACACCTTCTGTGCAAGCATTGCTCATCATCCTCGTACGCGTACATACGAGATAAGGCCCATCGCATCTCTTATCTCTCACCGTAAAGCTTACCAAACATACGTGTGTTCCGCAAGACTCCTACGCCTTGCCACCGATTCCTCACTTTCAGTTATAATACTTATACGCACTCTTATATGTATACACATACGTCGTATATAAAACGTATACCTATACACATACCCGACGCTATGTCGAGACAACAACAACCTCGGCAGCTGGAACGACAAGTGGGTCAAAACCACGCGCGCGCGCGCGTCTTGTATATATAGGTATATAACCCCCGTGGCGCATTTTTGCGATCGTGAGTCAATCATGGCGGCAGTGAGCGAATATATAGCGATGACGATTCACGTATGTAGATTGGCGTCTCGGTATGAATTTTATTTTACGCTCGCGATGACGATGATGAGCTTGGCCGAGGACGCACGTGCGTAGGTATACGGATGAGCGGTTGTCTCGAGATCTACAGGAAGCTGCGTACGGTGTAAAAGCTGGGGAGGGAGAGAGAGAGAATATAAGGACGGTGGAATAGATGTATGCTGATTGGTATTAAAGATTTAAGCTGGGGTACGTGGTAGTATGGTAGAGTTTATGGATGGCAAAGTGAATTTATATATAGTATAGTACAAAATTGCAAGCAGAACGACATTCAAAATTTTTATTTTTTGTAAATAGATAATTAATCTTATGTGCAATGGTTTAATTAATATCCTAAAGAAGCTTTATATATTAAAAAAGGAAACCTTTTTTCAGACAGAATTGGTTCAAGAGTTTGAAAGGAATAACATTTATTTGATAAAGTAGAAAAAAGAAAATAAAGTACTTAAATATTTTATCTTTTAATTATTAAATAACCAAAAAATAAATTCTAATAATTTAAATAACTTTAATTATACAAAGTCTGCAAATAATGTCTTTTAATCTTCAAGAAAAATACACGCACGTGTGGTATCAGTGATGATAAATAAACTTTATCAGATCGAATTAGTATTAAAAAATTTTTGAGATGGATAAAAGTAGAACTGTATTATTATAAATTATCTACATTACAATATCGTTCAAAGATACAGAATTTTTACTACGAGTATATTTAGATAGAGGTGGAAATTATGCTAGATCCTTTTTTATTTTTCGTTCTTAAAATAAAATAAAAATATTCGTATAAGTAAAGCTTGCAAATTAAAACATCTTGAAACGCCGTTTTTATTCACTCTTTTATAAAAATATTCTTCAATATAGTTTTCAGTCTTATAAATCGATTTTTTTATTTAAATACAATGATAATCGTTGAATACTTTGTATTTATAGCTGTTTTATAGTAAATAAAAGAGATATATATATATATATATACACCGTATTTCCGTTTACCTTTTCTCCAAGTGATTAGATCATTAAACTTCAGCTTATTTTTATGACAGGTTTGTGCAGAAAATTAACATTTATTGTTCCGATGCACAATGTAATTGAATTTTAAAATATTGTATTGTAAACAATTCTTTATCTATTTTATAAAATCAATTGCATCTTCTTCTCGTAAGTAACATTTAATACTCCAATCAAATAATATTTAATATATTTCTTATCGACCAATCTATCAATTTAAATATTTATCGATTGAAACGAAAATTACGAAGCCGTTATTTTTATTCCTATTATACATACTCATTTTCCACTCGCTCACTCACAACAGTTGAATTTATTAGCATTCATCGAAAAGTTATCGCCAACTCCAATCAAGTTCACCGACTGCGCGATAAACTCACGTTCACGCGGTGCGAAATCGTAAAGCGAGAAAGAAATAAAAACAAAAAGCCCTCCTCTGTTGCTTTACGACAATACGTAAAAGGGGAGTTATTTCGCGTCACCGTGCGAAAATAGCGTCCAGTGCTAGAAGAGAGAGAGCAAGACAGAGATGACTTATCGAGATCGAGGTTGTCGCTTAATTATGCCAACGCCACGTCTCACCGCTTGGCCTATGTGAATTTGATAAGTTTGCGATGATAAGACTCGACTTTTCTTGTTATTCGGCTGCCAGCTCTCTGTTATTCTTGTGGCATTAATCTATACTATTTCAGTAGATTTTGTACATCTGCTGTTGAAATTCCATAGTTCGATTTAGTAAAGACGAATATTTACCGTGATATATGTTCTCAAGGTTAAAATGTCTCGTAATTATCGTATCTATAAAAATGAATTTATAATTACAATATTTTTGTGACTTGTTCTTTTAATGAAACGGTAATTTGAATAGAAATTTACAAACGTCGTAAGGGAAAGCTATATAATAACAAATATAATGAAAGATTAGATATTATCGGAAAAGGTCACTTGCATGTATAAAGATTTATTTGCAAGATTGGCTTATACATCAATTACTGCAGCTCCAACTCACTAATGCCAAAGATTTTCTATCGTGAGAATTGATATCGCGGATTAGCGTACGTCGTAATCCATCATTTATCGGAAGTAGAAGCGCTAAATTTTTGTTGTTCATATCCTATTTACGATAGATATTTCAAATAAAAAATTGCGTCAAAAGTAAAAGAGTTTATTTATGAAACTTCCATCATTTCCACAAAATCGTCTGACTTTCCTGAATCATCGATGAGCGCACAGTTTGTAATAAATTACAAGTTTTTTTTGCATACTATAGAAGCATCTGAGAATGACTCATATATAGTTATCCGTGACTATAAATTCGTAATTATGGCATTGTCGTCGAAAAACTATCTTATCTAGCATTGAACATGAACTATTTTTTTCTTAGTTAAATGAATAATTGCACTTTTTTTACATTCTCGGTTATTTTATTAATTGAATGTCGTTATAATTACGTTCACAGTATAATTATACTTTAAAAGTACGATCACATGACCTCATCTCGATTTTTACGCTTCACTCGGTTATTAAACTCTCTCACTTTCGCTCCTACATAAAAATCCATTCGAAATTCCCACGCAATCCATCGTAAAAATTCCAATTCGCATTATACCCGCATATTCCGAAAAAGCTACAAATAAAAACTCGCTTTACAATCTCAATTAAACAATCCTTACCAAACTCTCTTAAAAGCCATGCTGCTCCGCAGGTATCGCTCTCTTATATAGTATACCCAAGCAAAGACCACTGTGCGTATACTACATACTCTACTTACATACATTTCTTTCTGTGTCGTATACAGTGCTATACATAACGCAACGCACGATGTGTAATATGTCTGTGTGTGTGTGTATACACACATGCGATATCGATTCGTGCAGTACCGACCGCAACAGCGTCTTTCCGACTATATATATGTACACACACACACACACACGTATATATACCTATACACACTTACATATTACCGTAGCGGATCGCTGCAAGCTGCGAGCTTTTATCGTTGGCGTTGACCCAGTGCAGCAACGCGAGGTCGCGCAATAAGCTTAAGCGCGAGCGCGCGGGAACGAGGTTTATGGGGAATGAGAAGAAAGCAGCAGCGTATACCGCTGTTCAAATTCGAATCGGGAACGCGCGAATGGTTATTCTGCCTTGCTCTCCGTATACTTTTATATATATATATCTATATATATATATCTATCGCCCTTTGATTTTTTATAACCGCTTCAGGCTATAACTCACTACGTTTAGTATCAAGGGAAATA
>JAYJLV010106229.1:0-11632 GCA_036873485.1 Torymus texanus | reverse complement strand
TCGCTCTTCGCCACCGAAAAAGTCCGGAAAACATTTTTGAGAAAATGTCTCCGAAAAATTTTGCGCTGACGGGGAATTGAACGTGAGCCCTAAGCGATGTTTGTTTTGGGAAGCAAGCCCCTTGCCGCCTGAGCCAAACACCGCTCTAGGGTTCTATTATATTATATTTTCTATATTACGCACACTCGGCTGACTTCCAATCCTATCTATATTAATTTGATACGATAATCAAAATATCCCCTCCCAACCTCATTCATCTAAACTAATTCGATTTCCCAGTTCAAATGAAACCACCACTGGCTTCTCCTTTCTTTCAATATACTTCTGTTCTTACACACTCGCGGAGTGAGTTAAAAATCCTCAACTCGCGAGGAGGACACACGAGGGTTCCTGATTGAAAGTTCAACAAGGCGAAGTTGTAAGCGGGCTGCGTCCCCGAACACAGCGCAAACACGATGCCGACGTCGGATCGAAACCCGGACGACGGAATTCCTCTCTCTTTCTCTCTCTCTCTCTCCCCGCGAGATGCTCCGATGGAGAGAGAAACGTGGCTAGTAACTTGGGGAGAGAGAGAGAGAGAGAGAGAGAGAGAGAGAGAGACAAAAAAAGGAGGTCGACGACGACGACGACAACGGCGGTAGGCGCAAATCCCAAGAGCTAAGTCTTCTCCTGCCTTTTACTCTTCCTCGTGCTCTATGCAAATGATCTTAGGAGGATAGCGTCGTCGACGTTCTCCCTCAGGAAAATAGTTTCATTCTTCTTTTCATTAGCGGTTTACGTGCTTTTGTTCGGACGTCTGATGTATAATGGTGACAAAGGCGCGATGACCTTTCGAGGCGCTACGACAGGTTATTTGTCAAGAGAGAGAGAGAGAAGCGCATACTCACATAGCGCACTGTTGATGGCTGATTTCGACTCGTTTCCGTGAGAGTTGAGTGTAGTTTCTGATTGGCGGAAGTTTCAAGAGGAGCGTCGCTAGCTAGTGCATGCAGAGTTCGCCAAGTACGATGACGAGAGTCAAGTGTTTAAGGTGACAAGGTAATGTTGAGGTAATTGATGAGACAAGTAGTGTTTTGCGTGAGTTATTAAAAGAAAGTATTTGTAAATATTTCGATATCACTGGTACACAAAGTTGTTAAATCGCGGAAAATATAACGAGCGTATTCTTGGAATTATTTGCGATCGAATTTTTTTGTTGTGTGTCAACTTGAGTTTTTGATGGATGAAATTTTCGTAGGAATTTGTAGTAATAAAGTTTCATTACAAACTTCTAGTACTACATATTTTTAATAATTTTCGCACTGGAGAATGTAGTATAGTGAGTTTCAGTTTACTACAGGTTGCATGAAACATTGAGCTGGCTTTATTGAAAAATACTGAGAGAAATTTGTAGTATATAAAATAAATATCGTAAAATATAAACATGAAATTTTTAATATCGATGAAAGTTGTTTTAGAAAATACCAATAAAATTTTAAATGAGTGAGCAACATAGTATGATTAACAGTTCGAAAAAAGATTAAATATTAAATATATATTGTTCATTATGAAATAATTATTATTATTAATTATATATTATTTATCTTTTATTATTAAAAATTTCTTTATTTCTTAGTTTTATTATAAAAAATTATAGGCTCCTGATTGTTTTTTGAGAGGAGACAAAGGTCCGAGTATTAATTACTTTTGACAATTCTCTCTTTTTTCATTAAATCAATATTACAATAGCTAAAATATACCGGAATAAACCTGGGCTATGCGAGCACTTCTGTTGGATCTTCAGTTTCAAGAAAATTTGGTTTCCTCAGGTTTAACATTTGATCAGCTAATAAATAATCTAAAACACTCAAATTTTTGCATACAATAATATTCTTCTCAGTAAACCAATCACGCTGCATTACCTTTTGTCTTCCATCTTCTCGGAACAACAATTGTCCTTCTTCAATCTATCAATAACATAACAACCCCCATTCGCAGAACCCAAACATGTACGTAGGCTCGAATTAACCACTTTTTAGCCCCTTTTCAACAGCAACAACATGCCATACGACATACCAACCGCTGCAGATAAACTTTTCCAACTCCCTGCGTATACACATTACTATCATTCCTCCTCTTCCACTGCAGCATCGCGCGTATCGCGTATACGTATACAATGTAGCACTACAGCCTGCCGCGCGCGCGCGCGTAAAATAAAGTAAAAGGCCAAAATTCCCAGTAGCGTCTGTGCGCATGTGAAAATGTATTTTTCCGACGCGACGCGTAAACTTTGTCTAGCTGGTGATTTATGCACCGCATGTGGAATCTCGCGAGTAGAGATATCGGGAGTATGTAGTATAGTGTGTTGCTGTTGCTGCGACGTATACCTGACGCGAGGATGGGAGAAGGAAAAAATGTGAGAGCTGTACGTATAAAACTACGCGAAAATTACCACACGAGGGAGAAAGGATTTGTTCCAGCCGATTGTCAAGGCGCTTTATGGACGCGCGTTGGAGAAAAATTTCCCGGTGCGATGTTCGTGCGCGCGATGCTTGTGTGTATAATATGAGCAGTAGCTGGTGGCGTTGACGTTATATGGAAGGTAACATAGTTCGCGCTTTGTTGTTTACTGGGGAAGAATTTTTTGATAATTTTTTGAAGGAAAAGTATATGAGAAAATCTCCAGAACTTTTGACTTTTGACTAAAAAAAAAAATAATGAAAATAAAAATGAAAGCACACATTTTTTATCACATTTTTCATATGTCTTTTAACATAAAAAAACAATATTTTCCTTGCGTAATGATTTTTATTAAACGCTAAAAACGTCATCAATAACAAATGTAAAATATTCATATTTCTAGAAATGATTTCTTTTTAATTTATTTTTTCAACAATAAAAATTGTAATTTTATGCGATTTATAATGAAAAATGCCTTTTCGACAGTTATAAGGTAAAGATAGACTAACTGGTGTAGAAAAAATGGAAGTTAGGCCAATATTACGAGTGTTTGTAATTCTAGTAAAAACTAGGTGCATTTGCGGTAATTCTTAAAAAAATTTGGAATAGCGACTTGCATAAACTTACGACCACCATCTACACACGCACGCACACACGGACGGACACACGTACACACATTGTTTACTAATTTATTCTTTATCGTCACTCTTTATTTGTGGTAGGTACTGTAACATCAACATTAGATGTTACAATAGTTCAGATATAGTTAGTACAAAACTTAATAGAATTGCGGCTTAGATAATAATATTTCCGAGCAGAAACACTACAACAGAAATATCGGCTTAGATTTCATGAGCAGGCTCTAAGTATGCCTTGAGACAACTCAATAACAATGAATACATACTTAGGTGTCTCTACTCTACACATCTAGGAGCGACGAAAGAGAGCATGCAAACTCTCCCCTCCTGGTGATACATTTACACACGTGCAGAAACGATATGAGAGCGAGAGAGAGAGAGAGAGAGAAAGAACATCCTCAAGAGCAGCTACAAGAGCGCTGCTATAGCGAAGACCTCGTGGCGATGGAAAGGGGAGAGAGATTCTCATTCTGCTCTTAGCTTTTGCCTAATCAAAAACTCTCCAAATAGCATCTCGTATAATTAGCTGACAATTAAACCTTTGCCAGTACTCGGAGTACCAAGTTTTGTCTTAGTAAATTTGAAAAATCAGAACAGTAAGTGAGTTTAGTGAGTCGAAATTATTAATAAAGTGTAAAGGGCTGGGTCGAGCGTAGCCGCGCTTTAAATTTGTATTTAGTGCTGTGTGTACAACTAGCGCTCAACGATTTCGGAATTAAATAAAGTGAATTGTGTTGTGATGTGTAAAAATTAGATTTTTTTTTTGTTATTCACGAATTTCTCTTCCCAAAATTTGCCATCCCCTTTTCCCTCCTCCTTCCCTAAATAACCCGACGGTTACAGAACAAAAGAATCAACATTTTTTAATTGTATAACATAGAAAACATAAATTTTTCATAAACCTAATAACAATAATATTAAGAAATAAAATAATATTTTATAAATAAATAAATAAACGTGTGTGTATATGTGTGTGCCAATCACTGTCAATGTATTGTATTAGTATCTATCAATAATGTTTACGGGTTTAGAATTATAAAAACATTTAAAGTCTTTTCTATCAGATTAAAAATTATTAATAATTATATGAAAAAAGCGATGTCTGAATTTAGCGTTTCTCAAGTACATTATTTAGGCTAATTTCTACTGATTACGCTGTAGTTTTGATCATTTCCTCAAATAACAAAATTGTGCCATTAAAAAATAACAGTTTTTGAGGTCAATTACGTACACCAGTATACTTACGTTTTTGCTTATAAAAAGCTTATTTTTTAAGGCACACTATTCGGATGCGGTTAGATTTTTTTTTTGCGTCAGTAAAAAGTAGGAACTACAGAAAATGCATTTTAGTAAACACTAAAATAGTTAATAGTAAAAGATCATGGATATTTAGATGTATGAAAAAAATGGAAGAAACTTGTTTAAGTATCCACCATTTTGTTTATACGAGTGGCACACTTTTTTAATATCATGGAAATTTTCGTCTTTGTAAGTACTATCATAATACCAAAGTTTGAAAAGCCGTTGATGAGCGCTAAAAAAGTTATAGTAAAAAATGTGCCTAAAATTACCGATTGGGACAAACTTGGACTCCTATAAAATGTGGATTTTTTAATAATTTGTTATTAACAAAACAGCTAAAATCAAGAACAATCTTATGGTCTCCCTTACAGAGCTTGTCATAATTAGTAAAGGTAGAATGATATACGCCACTCATATATGCTATGTATTTCTATTTATATAGGAAAATATATGTGGGACATCAAAGTTAAAAGTTCTAGAGATTTCCCCATATGTGTTCGCACACAGGAACGTTTCGACATAGAAATTAGGTGGGAATCTGAAGGGTTTTCGAGGGTTTTAATTACTCAGTATTACTGCTCGTTTTAGGGTCGTCGTTATTTCATGTCACAGTTTGGACATGTCTTTCTTAGGTATGTATTTTTTATATCCGTAGAGAATTAAAATTGTATTTAATTATATGTTAAAAAGGTAATTTAATGAAAAAGTGGCGTAAATACTGTATTTTCCTTTTTATATAATTTAATTAATATCGTATAATTGAAATATTAAACCGGAACATTTAATAGAAGGGTTTCATATACTGAGAGAAATATCTAATAAAATTAATGTACAACAAAATTAATAAAAAAGACCGTACTTTACAAAAACATTCAACAAAAAATTCATAAAAAATATATGTAAAATGTGTACAATGAAGCAGTTTTTCTTCATTCACGCAAATATGGTCACTTAGCCAAATAATTTTCTACCACTTACTTCGTCCAACATCAATGAACTACTAAAATCACGAATCATATCTCCACTGCAAATTCCAATCTCATCGCACTTTACTTCAATATTCGACGGTTCTTTCCACCTGCCACACTTTTCACATCTAAAGTAAGTCGCACTCTTCTCTCACCAGCTTTCCACCCTTGTTCACGACTATTCTATGGAATTCTTCCATACTCGGGCATACCGAGCTTATTAGAAAAAATAGAGGCATACGCGTTCGTTTGCTGCAGTTATAAAGTTATTATCAAAGAATCCAACTTTTTTCATATAACATTATTTAACGAAGACACTATTGCTCTGTCGGCAATCCCTCCTTCTGTCTGTCTCTCTCTCTCTCTCTCTCTCTCTCTCTCTCTCTCTCTCTCTCTCTCTCTCTCTCTCTCTCTCTTTCACCCTGGCGCTAGAAGTTCCTCGGGCCGATGCAGGATAGAACTTTTTATAACGAGAAGACTTTTTCAAGCGGACTCTCGTGCGCGCGCTTTCTATAACGTTGCCCCCACGTTCACTTTATACACGCGGAGGCCGGCCTGAAAAATCTCGTTTGTCTTCTGCCAAGGGAAACACGAGGAAAGATTACGACGGCGCTCGTTCGATCTCATTAAAATAACGTGCGGGCCACTTTCGCTTCTTCGTCTAACGAGAGGAGCGCACGTACTCGAATCAAATGGAAACTAGAGTATGAAAGAGTATACATGTATATATAGAGTGGATATATATCATCGTCTGCGAGTGCAGGTTGCGCAATTACTCGCGGAAATAAAAGACGCGTCTGCACGTTCGTTATATATATACATACACCCACTGGTAACGTTTGTTTCAATCGGTTGACAGAATGAATGGTTAATAATAAATAATTAGAAATGAAGGAGCTAATTTACATACGAGAGACGTGTATATACATACTTGTATTTTACGAATGCGCATCGCGCACGCTTAATGTTGAATAACGATCATTAACCGACGACGCGTTCCTGCACTCTATACGTACACGCGATGCTTTTATCATCGTAATTTTATTTATAACACGTGTCATAAAGTTCGGCGCGCTGCTTTTAGCGCCGTTAGCATTATTGAAAATCGCCTGTTTAAAAGTGCGCGGCTCTCTCCCTCACTCCTCTTCAGTTATTTAGCACTCGAGCTAAATTAATTCGCTCGATGGTGGGGGGTTGTAAATTTCCGCTAAACGACGATAGCGCTTATAAATTTTCTCTGTAAAATATAAATATATATATACACACACACGTTTGGCCGCGATTACGTGCGGAATTAGTTTACGATTCTTTAGGTGCCGGATTATTTAATAATAATAAAGGTTCGATATGCAACTGGATCATCACTATATAATGTATATGTAGATATACTTGTGCTCGTAAGCTTTATTTATTACTTGGCAACGGACTTCTTTTCAACGCGCCTTTATCGTGATTAACAATGAAACCTTTAACATAGCACCGGCTGGCGAACTTTACTAATTAAACGGACGAAGCCATAATGTGTGGGTGTGTACGTGTGCGAAAAATGCTTAAAAAACTTGCGCACCGTGTTATATAATGTACTTCCTACTTATCAAACAATAACCTTCCGCACGCGTGTACTTATGTCAATGCTTTCAGATATACTAAAGCTTTTTATTGCCGTATAATTACAAAGCGAGATTGAAATTACCCGAGATGAGAGGAGGAAAACGATGTAGAATTTTTTTTATTTCACGATACATCGTGTAGATACAATCATATTTTTTAGAACATTCGTGTACACACTATTAAAAATGTTTCATAAATTCTTTACCAGCCTTTATTCGCGCCCTCTATTTATATATATGTAAAATTCAATTTCCCTTCGCTACCACTGCATTTAATTCAAGCCTAAATATACATAATACACACGTATACATACCTCGGTAGCTACACGCGCGTGTACTTGCATATCTTTCGCATCGTGCGCGTGTCGCTTTAATTAACAAACTGGCGCCCGCGGCGTGACAGTAGTAAAAAAAACCGCGACCGCAATACCAAGATAGTACACTCGCAAACATCACCAGACTCTCCACGTTATCGTACGGGGAAATTTTATTTATCAGCTCTCAGCCATTATCGTTCATTAACAATCGCGTATACACACGCGATTCACCAGCAGTATAGTATATACATATATAGCTACAGCTCTTGCTATTCTCTCTCTCTCTCTCTCTCTCTCTGTGGCCCAATAATTTCGTATCAATAATTGACAGTACGTAAGCGCGAAATATCGGACGCGTGGCGAGGTTGCGTGTGGCTCGTGATGCTACTGGATTATAATAATGCGGCGGCGGCGCGGAAAATTCAATGAGTCAAATTGACCGAAATCGCTGTGACAGGGGGGAGAGAGGGGGGGAGATAATGAGGGCTGGGAACTCTGGGGAATTCAGTGCTGGATTGGTATGGCGAGGCAGTGGCAGATGTTATATATAGGATTGTGGTGCAAGGACGATAATTTTTGTGTGCTGGTTTGGGATCTTGATAAAGAAAAATTGGGCGGTTGTCGCAATGTGAGAATGTCGGTGTTGGTACGACACGTGTGTTGTATAATTTTATTCTTTTTTTTTTTTTTTTTAATGACACGGATATCGTATTTTCTGAGTATTTATATTTACTATAGCTATGCTTAACGTGAACGAAAAAGTTTGGTTTAATCAGTTTAAATTATATGATGATAATGACGTTATTTTAATAAATAAAGTAATAAATTTTTTTGTAGGTATTTAAATTAATCAGTGTTATATAAACTCTAAGACAAGAATTCCGTCTTAATACATTTATGTTCGATTTTGGCGTCAAATCTATCTAGATGAAGAATAATCAATTAATTAAAACAGTCTCATTGTGGTAACAGATTTCATTCATGAGGTTTTTCAAAGAGAGGATATTTCAACAGAGTAAGTATGGAAATCAAGGCTACTACAACTGTAAGTTTTGGTCAGTTGAAGTAGTTTTAAAGCTTAATTTTTTTGTGTAGATCAAAGCCATTAAACGTCAAAATGTACATATTCGAAACGACATTTTTCAATTTATTTCATATTTTTCTAAAAACTTATTAAGAATGTACATCGTAAAATTCATTTATAATTTACGTTTCATTCTATATTCAGGTACTGGAAAACAATTTTTTTTCACAAATCCTTAATCCATAAAACTATTATATTTTCTTCATTTTTATATTAAAAAATTGTACACTACCTTTTCCTCTTTTTATAAAAGAAAATATATTTTCCATCATAATAAACGTCATTATTTAAGACATACATATAACATATTTCCTATTCAAACATCAAATCTACTATGCTCAAACCTTCAAGCTCGATAATAGCTCGAAGACTTCCTCTCCTATCCATCCGAACAGTGTAGATCAGCACAGTCCTATATTATATATATAGTTTCCTCCGCGCTCACGTGAGCTTACTGTGACGATAGAGAGTAGAATTACCGCAGGTATAGAACGCGTAAATGCAAATGTCACGTATTGACGAGCCATAAGCGCGATTTACGGTTTGCGCTGAGAAATTGCAACATTCATCGCGGGTCTCTACGCGCGTGCGCACATATACACACGCATTCTCTTCGCATGTGTATTTTATTCGCTAAAGCGTTGATTCTCTCATGGATTACGCACGCGCATAGTATGGGGAGAGAGGCTGGACAGGAGGCTACGTTTCTGATGCTATACGTAACGAGATCATCGTGTTTATCTTGATTCGTTTTTCCGAGATACTGCGATTGTCACGTTGTTAGCTAGAGTATATGATTTTTTTTTTGTCAAGGTATGTGGGGGATTAGAGCCGGTGATTTGGACGAATTTTGTCAACAGCTGCGAGGTGTTTTAGAGATTGAATGAGTGGAAATATTGGATATAGGTGTGGAATAGAATTCATTTGTACTTTTTACTTTATAAAAAATGTTACTATACAAATATTTTGCTGATACTTGCTCTTTTTATTTAAATAATTTTATATATATGCATGAAATGCATATAGGGGGAAAGTTATCACGGAAATAAAATTAACTGTGCATGAAAACAAACGTCACACATACATTTTATCCCACTTCGATACGCAAGTCAGAATGAAAAATGCGTCTTTTTTTCACATTTAAATATTTCGTAATAAAAATTACGGGATATGAAAAATAACATTATAAAACTTTTAACCATTTTATCCTGCGAAGGAACAATAATAGTGTATATATGATAATTAAAAACCACGAAACCAAAACATCAAAATATTTTTCTATTATTCAGAACAACGCAAAAAACTATACTTCCGCGTCATTAGCAAACCCATAATCTCGCCAAAATATTCGTCCCCCCTGAAAAAAAAGACCTTCCTTTGCCAGGAATCGACAAGCGGGCATAGAATTAATGTCCCTAGTCGCTGCGCTCACTTGCGTCATGGAAATCACGACCAGTTGATTCGCGGTATAGCAAATCCCTACTAGCATATAGCAACCGAATAACTCAGTCGCGGTCAGGCGTAAGAAACTCTGGATCGCTATTTTGTCTCTCTCCGCTTGGCATTTCCATCTGCGGTCGGGCGGAACTTAAAGTCCTCCCCAGGTCGAATCCAGCAAGGAGCGCGCGAACTTCCGGCCTAGAGGGAAAACCTAGACTCGCGCGCGACGAAAGTTTCGCTAACGATTGCTCGCGCATGCATAATAAAGCGATTCTCTTAATATCGTCGTCGTCGTCGTTCTCGTCGCTATACACTATATATATACAGCTAAAAGTTTCGCCGATGTCGCGCGATTTTTTCCTACCCGGATTTCCATCGCTTTTGACTTTTACCTTAGCCGTCGTCTATATACGTGCTCTTCCTTTTGCGTGGAAACTTCGTCTGATTTACTTTGGCCGAGAGAAAATTTTTATGGAGATTTGGTAGAGTCGATGGTAGGGAGGAGATATCGAGTGCTGGTGACCGACGGCTGATTAGTTGATCTTGCAAGCGCGCAAGTTTCTCAAGCAACGCGGAAGAAGAGTATTAAAGCCGCGAGAGGATGAATTCGAGAGTGCGAGTGACAAAACATTCAAGCCAACTTTTTGACGTTCGTGGCGTTGGGAGTATTCGTAGAAAGTTCGTAGAGGGGCGAGTGGTTGGCTCGCGTTTAGTTTTAATTTCTATGGGACACATTAAAGTTGATGGGAAACTTCGTATTTACGTTTTTGCTACTGAGAAGGTAAGATGTTGTGGTGAAGATTGAATGAAATATGGGTTTTCAAAGAATAAAGCGTATTATTATAAAGTTGCAAGGTGTGTATATTCTTTGAGAGACGGATATGCTTGGAATTTAATTGTTTAATGGGCTTCCAACATTTTGGCTTTTCAGAGAGTTTTAATATACTTTTGACGTCACAAATTTCGTTATTATAATCCAAGTTAACTCAAGTTACTTAGGAATTAAGAAAACTTTAAGTTTGATAAAATTTTAAACAGACGGATGTCGCAAATTAAGATAGCGTGGTCTAAAACCATTTAATCATTTGTTATTAGCGTTACTTACGGTAATAATCAAACAAATCTCAACTTATCACTTTAATCTTCTTCCACTTTTCCAAATGCTAGTATAAAAATATCAAATAACTAGTTAATTAAATATTTCATGAAACACTCCGCCACTTTAATTTCTCCAAAACCCTTGATTCGCCAGAATCCATTCCCCACCCCTTTTTCCTCAATCGAAAAAAGTTCCGAAACTCAAGAAAAAAAATCTCCTTCCGCCCTTTGAAAAAACTCACGTCCACCGATTCCCACTATTCCCCATTGATTTCGAATTCAACAACGCGCCAATTCCGTATTCTACGCTCGCTCGACAGCGACTTTTTGGCCATCCACGTACACGTATTGATAAAAGAAGAACTGCAGATAAAAAAAAATGAGAAAAATATACTCTATACATATAGGCATGTACGCCAAGGGGTATATAATCGGCAACAACATCGCAGACTATTAGGAAAGCAGTAGTAGTAGCAGCGATCGTATTAATTATGCATGCGATGCATTGTTTACGGCTCCAACGGAAGTTCGGCTAGTCGACGCGCGATCCCTACGCCTTTACGCTCAACGCGTATATATGGAAGTTCCTTTGGCTAGCAGCCGCCGCCACAGACACTACCGACTGGCCGACGCAGCAGCGTCAATATTTAAGTTGGCTGGGTTGATTGGAAAGTTATTGGGTTATGAGGTAGTATAGGTAGCAGGTACATGTGTGTGTATGTGTGTGGGTCTATAT
>JAYJLV010106218.1:0-11632 GCA_036873485.1 Torymus texanus | reverse complement strand
CACTGTAGTGTATTTCTGGTGCGATAGTGGCACCATCTGGCGGTGAGGCTAGGTACTTGTCAAATGACCCTCGTATAATAAAGGAATTCGTTGAGGCGCAGCTTTTAATTTTTTTTAACTTTTTTTTTTATACATTTTATGCATTTGTTTTTGTAGAAAAGTTTTTAATTCATGGTACAAACAAAATACGATGAATAATGTTATACATGTCCTTATAATTATATGTATAAAATATTTAACAGAATATTTACTGTTGCTCATCAATTTTGTTATTTGTAATAAAAAATTTATTTGAACTAATTTTATTAGCCATACGCCAATAAAACTTAAAAAGTGGACCAAAATGCACTAATGAAATATTTAAACATTGACTAAATAAACATGTAAACATTAAATGAAACTTCTTTTTAGTGATTTTTTAGAGAATTACGATAGATGCGATTTTCTAACAGCGACAGTTGAATACGAAATACGTTTTCATCAAACGTATTTGATGTTTGTTGTTTTCGAAGATCCATTTGAAAAAGCTACAACCAAAAAGATAAAGATTATTTTTCATTATTTGACCTTAATACCAATATTAATTTTTTATTAATATTTTAAAAGGTTCTGTGAACAACCTCAATTGTACGCACTTAAAATTGAGTTCTAAGTGCCACTACAGATAAAAATCTCCATAGTTACAATGAAAAAACAACTATAGGGAGACGAGGTCTACTGTTTAGAGGATGCACTATATGTATTTCTTTTGTGACTCCAGCAAGTGTTCTGAGTTTCATAGAAGGCTGATGAAAGCTGTTGGATGATTTTGATCAGGGTGTCTGCATGAGGCTTCTAATTGGATTTGGCTAATATTACATACACGAGAGCGAGAGAGAGAGAGAGAGGCAGAGAGAGCGAGAGAGAGAGAGAGAGAGTTATATAGTATATATACTGTTACGTGTGAAGCTATTCCGTCGGGATAGAATCACTACGTATTTAAGGGTTAAGGTGTTCGTGTCGCTCCGAGTGGGTACTCGAAACGATGCAATGTAATACGACTTGGAAGTATAATCAAGTGACTGATTTATTCAAATACGTAGACGCCAGAGAGAGAGATATCTTAACTCGCGTTCGCGTCGCAACTGATCGACGTCTCCACGTAGGTCGCTGGCTTCGTTCGTCGTCCTCACTGAAGTCCTCTCCCTCCGTCACTTTCTCTCCTTTCTTCTCTGATCGCCGTGGCCGGTCCTTCTCTTTCTTTCTGCCCCCCTGATGCATTTCCTCCTCTTTTATATCCTCGCTCAGGGATTCTTGAGTGAGAGATTATTCCCTCTCGATTATTCGTTTCTTCCCCCCTAATTTGACATTGGATCCTCGTGCCGATGATTCAGTGCCTCGTGGAGCCGTTGTTGCTCTGCTGACTAGTTATAATTGTTGCCATGCGCCTTTGACATTCGCGTTCCGCTGACGTTTCGCACGTTGCTACCGCGGAATCGTGCTGGGACACGTGCCTTGATTCTCCGTATTTGTGCGTTACTCATTATAACATATTTATGAGTTCATGGTCGTACATATTTGCTCACTAGAAGCTTCCATTCGTAACAATACCTATAAATGCCAAGCAACCTGTTAGCTTGCAGAATCTAGTGAATAACCTCGCCCGAGAGAAAGCAACAAGAAAAGCTACGATTCATAACCCTCTAACTTTCTGTACGATGAATAAAATTCCGTATAACTTGGCAAGGGGCAATAATATTGCGCGAGGGCAACACCGACGAGGGAACAAGTCACAACAGTAAAAACGAAAAGAAACGGGCGAGGAAATTTTTTATTGAATTTCCCAGTGTGGCGCCTCTGGCCGTATAGACGCGAGCTTGAGGCAAGTTGAAGGAGAAACAACGAAAGTAAAATCACGACTTGACAATAAAAAGGACGTTCCGAGAAAGGACTATGGTTGCCGGTATTGTTGCTGCCCCCTGTGTGTGTGTGTGTGTGTGTGTGTGTATATATATATATAGTAATTCTACGTCACCCTACTACGGTTTCTTTGCGCCTACATTTTTTTTCTTCATAGTTTATCCTCTACTTGAAAAGGATGTAAATCACTTCTTTCTCTTCTTATTTAAGTACAGGTGTAATTAATTGTTGTTGGGAACCTTTTATAAGACAAAATTTGACTATTACTGTTAGAATGTGTTAACAAATATTTCTTTTAGTTACGAAAACTATACTCCTTTGTATTGAAACATTTGCATTTCAATACAAAATTCGAATACTGAAGAAGAAAATTTTCCATACAATAGTAACGCTCTGTTTCTCTGCATAGTTCGGAAAAATTTTTGGAATGTGGAATTTAAAATAAATGCATTTTCTTGAATTAAATGCTTCCTTTGATCTAACTGTAAATCATTTTATTTTATACGGTTGAAGAGTTATTCTTAAGACTCATTTTAATTGTAGTTATATTTTTGTTTACTTATAAACAATTACCGAGTAAAAACTAACTCCATATGTACTTTCATTTACCTACAGTCTGTTTGATGGCCTATGTAGTAAGTAAGCTATACACTTCTTTCCCTATACTCGTTGTCAATCGATACACCTTTTTCAATTGATGCGCACTTTTCGCGAACAGGTTTTTAGGGCAGATCTTTACCTAAGATAGAAAACTGACAGTCTTTAGTTATATATGCTTCAGTACCAATCAATGACCCAATTTTTTGTTCAAACAACATTATGCATTCTTTATTACAAGCTAAATATAACTCTAATAATCATCCAAATTGCATATAAAGATATATGGAACGGTCACCCACAGAAGTACTCAACGTACCCATGGCTGCTTAACTTCCCCAGCAAAAGTATATCGTTATAAAAAAATATTCTATTCTGTACATTATTTTCTTCAAAAATTAAACCTGACACAGTACCCCGTATCTTGGATAGACGACTCTTCAGACAATTCTTCGTCGGACACGGCTGTCCTTTTTTTCATACAGATTCTCGGAGATCCTTTATATACCTATATAGGTACCGCTGGCAAACGATCCGGCAAACACAAACCCATTCTCGCCTTTCACTGCACATCCGCGCGTGCGCGTCTGAAAAAAAGCAACGTTCTCGCGGCCGACGCCGCCTGCGTTCGCGCGCGCACCTTTATTTCCGCGGTTGCGGTCCGCTTCCGGGACTGTGCATTATAAAGCGCACCGCCGCCGCCAAGACGCATATATATATATATAGAGACTGCGGCGGCGCGTAATTGAATTAGTCGCCGAATGCGCTTTGCTCTCGTTCAGTCGCTATATACATTACACACACGCGTTCATGCTCATGCGCGCAACGCGGGCGCGCGCTAATCACCTCGAGAATAAAAGGGTGCACATTATGCTCTATCAGTCTTTCTCTCTCTCTCTCTCTCTCTCTCTCTCTCTTGTACAGTTTTTACTTTTACACGTGTTCTTGATGGGTTGAGAGAACCATTCGCGTTTCAGGATAGATTGATTGCGGGTTGTGGAGTAAAGGGTTAGCGGTACGGTTAAGAGCGAGAAAAAGAGAGAGAGGGGGAGAGAGAGAGAGAGAGAGAGAGAGAGAGAGAGAGAGAGAGAGAGAGAGGGGTGCTGTGAAGAAGGTTTCCCAGACGAGATTTTTCACGGCTTATTGGAAGAGTTACGAGGGCATGTGTCCAAGTGTCAAATACATTTAACCCTGCGGACTGTAAAATTTTTATGGCTCGGCTTTGATAAACCAAATTGAATATTTCTCACGAATGTTATATGCGACCTGGCGATATAACTTTTCTGCTGCACTTACGTCTAAGAAAAAATTTTTAGCCATTTTTTATCATACAATTTTTCGATGTTATTACTGTAACGAATATGTATGAATTTTTAAATCATTTGATTAGTTGGAAAGAAATGCGAAGCAAAAAAGTCGTTTGCTGATTAAGATTGATAAATATATGTATATTCCATTTTAGGACTATGAAAGGAATTCATCGCAAGATGTATTTTAATTAATATACGCATTTGTTTTGTGTGGAAGTATTCTGCAGACGAGTTTTGTGGACATGGACAAAGTTGCGAATCAGTATTCGAAGCACCGCGAAAGCTCGGAAGTAGAAGTACAACGAGGCAACGCCGCGAGAAAATCTGGCTTGGTCAAATTGGACGCCGCAATGAGAACTGCGAAGTTCAACGTGTAGTGGTTCCCACTCAAATATGATTAGAGAGCTGGGAAACATTAGGACAAGAGTATAAAAGGAGACGTAACCTGAGAAAACTAGAGAGTGTGAGAGACAGCGAGCGAAAGAGAGAGAGAGGGAGAGAGAGAGTGTATGTATGTGTGTGTGAGATCAGAGGAAGACAAAACAAAACTGATAATCTCAAAAAGTAGAAAATATTATATTACACGTTACCTTTGTATATAATTAAATAATTAATGTATTTAAGAACTCCTCTCTAAAAAAATATCAGCTGAAAAATCACTGTTTTCTTCAGTGACGTGACCACTCACAGAAGAGCCGAAAAGCTTTCCTTTATTTTCGACGTGTTCACGCACGATATAGAATCACATCGACGAGAGATATTATCAAAGAACAAAGATAAGTGATGGAACAATGAGAATAAATAAATACGCAGAATTTATTGTTTTTATTTAGGCTTCGTTCCATATATATTAAAAACCATGAAGATAAAATAGCATCGCAAATGTGCAAGTAGTAGCACGAGCAGGTTAGGTTACTGCGATTCTGTAATAAATTCATCGTAAAATATTATTAATAGACTTTAACGGCAATTACTATCCATCTCACAATTGTCAAGAATTATCAAAAGTCATCGAGGACGAATCACGCGTAATATAAATATAAAATGACGTAGATTTTTGCATGCCAAATTCATTTAAGGGAAGGCGAATATAAACAAATGAATATCTTTTCATTTGGAGTTTTATACTTACCATAAAAGTACTATAAAATATTGCTTTATATGGCTACGGCCTTATTTTATAGTAAAATATATGAAGAAAATTATAGTAAAGCTACAAAATATATTTTTAAATACTATAGTACATGGAATTATTTGAAAAACAAAGCTTACTGTAAGGTGAATATTGTATTTACTAAATTAATATAGTAAAGTTTGCCTAAAAACTTTATTCAATGTATTATATTTATTGCTCTTCATACTAAATGTTTTTATTTTCTATACTAGGCTGTACTACAATTCATACATGGTACAGATAATTCAAAATATTGGAAAATAAAAATACAGATTGACATTTAATAAAAATAAATTTTATTTTTCATTTTTCATGTTTATTATACAATGTAATATTTTCGTTTTTTTGCGTATAATAAATAAAAGAAGGATTAATACTCGCAATTTTATCTAACGATACTAGTTGTTTGTCTTCAGTTTCAATAAATTCGGGCAAACTTAAATGTTCACATATGGAGACTACTTCATATAACTTACAAACCGCTATAAGATCATGAATATGCGCTATGTTACGAAAGCTTTTACATATATATGCAGAAATAATTTTACCAAATATAGGCAAGTCTTCCAATTCTAATAGAAGAATTACACCGTCCATAATTTTAGAATTATTTTTCAACTCTATTTAATTTTTTAAAGTTCTCCATATTGATGCTGTATTTTACATGAGTTTATAAATTCGAATATGCAACAGGTCTATGGTGTATTCTTCGTATTCAATAGCTTACTAAAACGATTCTCTCGCGTTATACAGTAGCTAGTCTATAATCGTATAAGTCGTCTTCTAAGAATTTTCTATCTACTAAAGGACGCGAATGTTAATACGTTGTGCTTGTAGATATAAACTATGTAAGGCATTTACGTTTACCATATAATATAGCAATACTTACTTGAAAAAATATTGTTTTATATGACTACCTATCACAGTAAAATCTGGGAACGGATACTTTTATTTCTGTTAATTGTTACCATAACTACTGCTAATTTTGATACAAGGCTTTTTAATTTTAAACTATGTAGTATTGTTAAATCCAGAATAAAAATATGGTAAAAACTGTTTTTCCACATAGTAAAATTTAAATTATTACGTAAAGTTCAATATCCCATAAAATGTTGCTTGCCGTAAAAAAACTTAGTTACTATAATTTATAGTTGTTGAAACTATATCCATATATTTATCGTTAACATATTATAGTTTATCTGATTAAAAAATACAGAGAAGACAGCAATATTGAATTTTATTATATACTATATAGTAAACATTACTATCGCCTTTTTCTTAGTGTGAAACTAACAAAAAGCTTTAAGTTTTATAACTTCATTATATATATGAATCTCGTAAACACTGTAATAGCTGATCCTCTCTTAAGAAGAAGATGACAGGATGTTGTGAAGCATTTAAATAAGCAATGCGATTGGTTAATAGTTCAATATCCGGTCTGAATAGCGTCAAAATTTAAAATGTTCTCTAATATAAAATGAATATTTTGATATAGAAATTAATTAAATGATTTATGTGTGCATTTAGAGTAAATCAATAGAATCATTATTAAATTATTCCATATCCCAATAGATAAAAATTTCGTATCTAATAATTTAATTACAAAATAAATGCTGTTCCAATTTGTTTCTTAACCTCAAAATTTAAAATTAAAATCTGTTATTTAGTATAAATAATATATTATGCTTTCTGAAAGATAATAATAATAAAAAGTACAGTAATGAAGTCTAAAATATTTGTTCATCTTGTTTCTATAAAAAAAGTGAAGCGCACATAGCGCGCATAGATATGACTAGTGATATCAAATGTGATGATGATAATAGTGACGACGATGAATAAATAGATTAATTTCACACTATAAAATATGTTATCCTTTTCTTCTCGCAAGTCTTCGGTGAAATTTTATTAATTTTTTTTAGAAAGCACGATACAAACAATTTACGCAATCAATCGGTAACATGATTAAGCTTATACCACTATTCCCAACGCATATATTATCGTTCCTGCAGAAACTCTCTCCATTCCCTTCTGATCATCGAACAACGCAGGAATTACGAAACAATTTCCGATCATCGTGCCCATTCAACGCGTGCAAACGCGCCAACGCGTTATCAAATAAACAACGCCAGAATGTCCATAATTATCCAATAAATCTTAATTACAGCGAGTGCGTGCACCGCTGCTTAATCTCAAATTAACAAACCAGCCATTAATTCCCTCTCCTACAAACCATCGAGCATTATCTCTTCTCCATCTCTCTCTTTCTCTCTCTCTCTCTCTCTCTCTCTCTCTTCCCTAGCCCCGATTCCTTCGGTTTTTCTTTCCACAATAGTAGCGGTATAGCCCCTCGCAAAAGAGAAAGAGAGAGAGAGAGAGAAAAAGAGAGATAGAAACAGTAGCGCGCAGGTCGTGTGCCTACCTACCGCACATCCGGTCTCCCTCCCTCTTTGCTTCTATCTCACTCCTCCTCGCGGCGCGTCCCTTTTTTCGAATCCATCCATTACCTTCTCCGCCGCATCCTCCTCCTCCTCCTCCTTCTCCTTCGCCACCGGCTTTTCTTGCACTTCTCCGTCTTTCCCGTGCGCCAAGAGCATTATGCATCGGGAATCTTTTTCATAAGCTCGCTTGACCTGCTCACTTCGCACTGTTCCCTCTCCTTCTCTCTCTCTACCCATATGTTTCTATCTCTCTCCCTCGATTCAGTTTTCGCAATGTATGCTGCTCGCGTGCGCTTCGATTTTCACGCTGCCTTGAGCCCTGCACTTCTTATGTCAACTGCTCGTTAAAAGGCGCATGCGTTCTGAAGTGCGATGCGGTCACGCGCGCGCTGCACTGTTCGTCTGGCCGCATCCTGGCCTATACCCGTGTGGATGTGTTGTTTCAGACATTCAAGCTCTTCTCAAGTGTTCTGAGAAGGTGTTTGTCTTCCAATCCCGATCATTGGAAACGCGTTTGGAGTGCGCGCTTGCGCGGAGAGGGAAGAGGGGAGGTATATGTTAGTTTTGGGTGAACGATTTTCGAGATTCGATGTCACGAATTTTCCCGTTATGTAGGTAATGGGATGTGTGACTGTGAGGTTTCCATCCAAGACGAGTTATAAGGAGTTTTTATAGGAGAGTGAAGTAACGGATAGTAGTTTCTAAGTATTGTTGACTTAAAGTAAATATTTCATTTAAAATCGTTAATGTGCCCCGGTGTGAAACAGGTTTCGTCGGCCAAGGCTTCCTTTCTGCCGAGTAGTTAAATTTAATATGTCTTTGTAAAATGAAGATGTATATTTGATTTTGAATTTTCATATTTATATTTATGAGTCGAATCTAATGTTTGTGCATAGAATACGGATAAATTGAATATTTTTAATATTTAATTAATTGTTTTGATAAACAGTAATTAGTATTATTTTTTACACGTAATATAAATGTCAATGTATCATCAATACATGTATAACCTTTTACATATCATCTGGTAAGAAATTCAATGCAATTTTTTAACGAGGAATTGGGTAATTCTAAATAAATTCAAAATTTCTCAGTTACTTAACTGTTTAATTTATAGAGAAATAAACAAATTCAATAATTGATTTGATAATAAGTCTTAAAAGTCAAAAATATGCGGCAATAAATCCATACATTTATTTACCGTTATCAATTAATTGAAATTATGGAAATGTAATTAGTAAAAAATAATGGAAAATAATGTAATTTTATAAATTTGTTGATATTACAAATATTTAATAAATTAAATTAATCCTTCTCAAATTAACAATGCCGATGTGTCTATTATGTAATATAATAATGATACTGCGTGTGATAAAATTTCCGTTATATTTATAGAATATATGAGATTTGAAAATAAAACGATGTCATTTAAATAAAAATTTAACGGAAGTTTATATCCGATATTTGACTTTACTGCTAAAGCTATTAAACACTTGTTTTTTGTCCGTTGTTTAACAATGTATCCATGTTGCTTACGATATTTTCTCCAGATGTAAAAATTAATCGTTAGATTATTAATCAGCGTATTAAAAATGTTATCATAAGAACTTCCATTGATACTGACATGAATTTCAATAAACTGTTTGTACATTGGTACTTTCTTGCAAGTCAACGAATTGATACTATCAATATTTTTAACAGCGTTTCATCATATCGATAGAGTTTAGTACCGAACAAATCTATCTTGAATTTCTAAAATAGCTACACCAATAAAAACAATAGAAATTTTATTCATTTGTTATAATAAACTTTAAGAATCTTTATTTTATAACAAAAATATGTAAGTGTGGCAGTGTTCAACACTTATCTCTAGAAAAAACTGGGATAGTAAAATATGTATAAAATTTGTTTAATTTGTTACTAAATTTTCTTTTTTTACTAGAAAAAATTTTAAAATATTAGAAAATGAAATCAAAACAGTTATAAAGTTGATTTATTAAAGAAGATATTATGCAATCGCATAATTTAACTATGTATTGTTACAATAATAATCATTGTGTTACCTGGACCTAGTAAAAATTAAATCTGTAACATATTATAAGTAGAATACAATTCATTATAACAGTACTAATTTCTTGATTCAGAATACCGGCAGTACAAAATCGTATGATAATGTAGTTAACAAAAAATCTGATATCAATTCTAATAATCATAGGAAGTATACTAGAATCTTGAAATCGTGTTAAAGTTATAGTCAAATGGTACAAAAATGTCTTCAATTAAACACGATAATAAATTAAAGCTTGTATCATATGTATTCCCACCTTTGAGAACATTAAAATAAAAAAAAAAGAAGATAAAATACCCAAGATATTTTACTATCATCTTGTTATTTGCTTATAGTAATATACGCTTATACTTTCCTTCTAAAAACAATTCAATAAGTTAAAGATGTAAAAATATTGTATTTCTCAATATCATTATTTTCTTATTCTTTATCATTTACAATTGACGTGTGAAATTTAGTAGACAAATATTTGTTTATACTAGCGGTACTTATACAACCATTTCCTGTATGCGTACTTCGAATCTCTGTTTTCAATAACAATCTTGCTGTCGCTGCACTTTTCTCGACTCATCTTGTCGTCGGGCTCTCTCTCCCTCACTAGCTCTGCTGCAGCCGACGAAGTCGCCGAGTGGAGCCGCGCACTCGCGCACTTACTGGGAATTCATTAGTGATGAGCCGCCGCTGCGGGCCTATAGCCTGTGCGCGCGTCGGTTAACAAGGTCGAGATTGCCGTGCGCGGCATTCCGCGCGCGTGTACACCTCCCGCCGGATAAGTATACACGGAGCATCGCGTGCCGTTCGCCTCGATTCAATTGTCGACGATGGAACGGAGGAAGGGCTACATATGTGTGTGTGTGTGTATATATATATATATACACATAGAAGTAAGGAGGAAAAAGGGCGAGATGGGAAAATTCGTCATCGGTGACAAATTGGTTTTCCCTCGCTGCGCTTGCAGGTCGACGACGAGGACGATAGTTACGTTTTCGGGGTGACCGATATTCTTGACGAGGTTGTTGTGGTTTATATGGTTATGAAAGAATCGATGCGTCTGTTGTCGGAAATACATGATGAAATCGGCGAGAAAAATTCATTAACCCGTTTTCAGGAGTGGGGAAAAATTTTATTCAAGGCACCCTTGCGGATCTGGTGTTTCTTACTCTTTTTACCACCTAAGATAGAAGAAAAATCATTTACAATTAAAACGGTTTAGTGACGACTTTTCTTTAAAGATTGAAAATTTTTAAATAATATACATCTTTATTCATTTATTATCTTAGACCAGTTTAAAACCATTTTACAATATACAGGATTATAAAATTTAAACTAAAGTTAAATACTGTAAATGCAATTAATACAATGTCTTCTACTGAATTAATATGTTAATAGATCTCAACTAAAGATTTTAATCTAACTTTAAAAGTTGACAATAAAGATTCAGTTCTCATTCTAGAAAGAAGAAGGTTTCAGGACCTTTTCATTACATTAATGGTCGAAAGAAAACTCAAGTTAGAGTAGTTTATTCGGAAGTTATACCGGATAAATGTTTATAGGATTTACGTAACATGCTTTACCAGAACCAATTTTAAATGTATATTAATACTGTAATGATGTATGAATTTAATTTTCTGTAAAATGCATTTTGACGAAAAGCAATATAGTGACGGTCAAAAATGTATTAAAGATCTTTTCATTTGATACGCTATTAAAGTAAAAACGATAAGATCATTTAAAAAATTTGACAACGTTGTTCTTTGATTAATTCCATAAACCGTGCAAAATTTCAGATAATTTGTCAACGCGGTTATGAAGTTATTTAATGTCAAAGTTTGATTCTTATACGCAGGTTCTTATGGGAAGTGACTTGGAAAACACAAAACACTTAGGATGCGATTCTTAAAAAATAATAAGAATGAGATAAAAAACTATTTACAATATCGAAATTATATGTGAGAATGTTTATACAAAATTTGAGTCCGATAGAAAATAGCGATTCTGAGTACTGGAAGAAATAGTATATTACGCATCTCGGGAGGAAAAAACTTGGAAAGTCCACAGCTCGTGTAAAATGCCACCCGAGCCGAAGGCGAGGGTGGCAAACACGAGCTGTAGGGTTTCCAAATTTCCTCTCGTGGTGCGTATACTA
>JAYJLV010106207.1:0-11635 GCA_036873485.1 Torymus texanus | reverse complement strand
TGGACGTCGGTTGTGTCGGATTAACGCGGCTGTTTGGGTCAACGATGGGGGTTTTTACAGGGTTGCTGAGAAAAACAGTTTTGTTTCATGGTATGTTGTTGTTGGGGTTGTTGAGTGCAGGGGTTTAAGGGGATTAAGGGTACTCGGGAAGGAGTAAGGGTCGTCAAAAGTTGATGACAGGTCTTGTTGTACATCGCGATGTAATATCGAAATTGTGTTAGGGTGTATTTTTACGAAAAAAAGGTGTAACTTTTGGATTGTCATTATGGGTAATTTTTTAGGGTGAAAAGTAAAGTAATTGAGTCGCGTAATGTAACGATGTAATATTCTAATTGAACAGACATTATTGTTACTGTTTGGTCGGAGATCTTAAATATTTAGCAGTAAAACAAACATTTATTTAATGACTCTACGTTTTTTTATTTCTGTAGATAAGAAAAGAAGAATCTGTGTGGTATTGAAATGTACCATAAGAATCTTTAAAAACTGACTTTCTTTAAAGATTATTGTGCAAAATATAACACAATTTAATTATTACTCGATGATCTGCATATAGTACTGAATATACTATTGTTCAAGTTATCAAAATTACGAATATAAATGAATCCATTAATCTTACTAATACTTCTTAACATTCAATATTCTTTTATTATTGAATTATTTTATTTTCGAACGATAATATTTCTTCTCACAAGTTACACTACCGAGTTTATGCTCTCATGGGCATCCTCCTTTCGAAGCGACAAATCGCTTTAATTATCCGAAACACTTTCGTCTCCCACCAACAGTATATCAATACCACACGCGATTATTAAACCTACAAAAAGCCAACTTCCCGAACTAATCCCAAAGCAACACCTCTCCGAGCAATCCTGGATAATAGCGAGCAAACCGTAAAGCAATTCATTAACAGCGCTATCCTCTCTACGTTCCAACCCTCTCCACGTGCCTTCGCTCGCGAAAAAGTAGAATATTAAATTACCCCCAAGATCAAACAATGCCGAGACACAAGCCCGCTCGAGAAATTCAATTAAGCGCGCGAGCGGCCATTGTTTATTTTTCACATTCGAGTGACGCCCCTCGCGTAGAAAAAGCAAAGGCGTAAAAGAGAGAGAACAAGGTGAAAAAGACGTAACAAGCGACCCGACGTCGTCGTTGACGTACTGTACTTTCACCCCCGGCGTGCGAGACGACATCGGCCGTGTTGTAACAAGGGCCGACAACAATACTCCTGCGAGTGCGAGAAAGAAAGAAAGAGAGAGAGTTGGCTTTGTCCCGAAATTCTTTGCGCCAGCGAGCCCAGAGCTTTTGTGTAGCAGCAGGCTAAGATAGTCTTCAAGGAGATGTATTAATTAAAAGTTTTTAAGACGACCTTCGGCGCCTGGCGCCATGCACCTCCTCTAGCATCTGTTCAGAGAGAGCAGATGGAAGGCTCTCACTAAGCGATCGGTTGGAGGTGAGTTGAACGCGCTGTTGTGGAAGTTGATTTTGCTAGGGGGTTAGAGGATGGATGGTCAGTTGAGGGGAAATGATAGTTTAATGCTGTGAGAAAAGTATGCTCTGTGTTGATAGGTATTAGTATGAGAACCTTCTATTCTATTTTTAAACTACTCCTTGACAAAACATCGGCATCTTCTGATTTGATATTTTAATCGAACTATTAAATTATATATATTCAATCCAAATGAAAGTTTTTCGAAGAAACCATTATTTGACCGTTTACTCAACAGTATCTCACGTTCCATTCGCCAATATCGAATCTCTCGCTCTTCCGGAGATCAAACATTTCTCTCTCTCTCTCTCTCTCTCCTCCCTTATTCGTCAATTAGACGGAATTTCCGCGACGCGGCGAAATTCTATAAATATTAGCTCGAGCGCGAGCAGACACACATACATATATATACACACACGCGCATGCGCGTGCGCTTGTGCTAATTGACGTGTTCCGTCAAAGGAGATTGCATTGTCCCGGAGCTGGAGAATGGGGGGAGGGGGTGAGGGGGGGGGGGGTAATTTATGTGGCTCGTCGTGTTCGGGCTTTCATTAGCGAAGCGAGGCGCGTGAGCGAAGGGGGAGGGTGAGAGAGAGAGAGAGAGAGAGAGAGAGAAGTGTGTGACACGTTGACGATGAAGTGTCGCGGGTACGGATTATCCGGTCATTTTTAGATCGTACACACGAGGTTGAGCGATGCGTACGTGTGCGGACTGGCGTTAGGAGGATGCCTGTGGCATGGGATTACGCGATGTTTCAATCTCACCGTGTACGAGGGAAAAGGAAAGTTCGGATAATGATGTGTACGATTTTGTCGTGTGACTTAGGGCATAGAATCTTAATTGAATTTTTTTTCTTTTTGTTTGTATACATTTTTCATATAGTGAAAATAAACCTTGGTTGTAGTAATATTTTTTTTTCATTAACCAAGAAATATAAGGAAATTTCGTGGAGGATGGATAGAAAGTATAACGAATATAAGGATATAAACTCCCACGAGCACTTCAGCTGAAAGCCATACTCTACTCTTGCTACAACGTAACAGCGCGTTTTAATACATTTCAAGACCTTACAAATTAATCCCGAAACAACGATATTTTGCGAACGCATCGCGACAGGTGGAGAGAAAGAGGGAGAGAGAGAGAGAGAGAGAGAGAGAGAGAGAGAGAGAGAGAAAACGAGACTGAGCGGCCATTACGAAATGCAGGCGGCGGCACTCTGACGGAATATAATTGCGAATTTAAAGAGTCAAAGTCTAGACTTTAATTCCATTAGCCGCGGGAAGGGGCAGACACCGCGCGCGCTCCGGCATGAAATATCGGAATTCCGATACCAGGATGGAAGGAGAGGGGAGAGGCTGCCCACCTCCAAGAACTTCACCGCGGTCGCTGCTGCTATCCTTTGACGAGGGCCCCGGTGACTTATTGCACTCGCGGCGGAAAATAATGTTTCTCCAAATAGCAAGAGCAAGCAAGAGAGAGAGAAAGAGAGAAAGAGCTAATTGACTCGTCTCGAGGATTTCCACGGATGAAAGGAAAATCGATGCGCGATGGTCGTCTTTACATCGAGGGGAGATAGAAAGAGAGGAATCCTCGAGAGTGCGTATACATATGATGGTGGTGTATACAGCGAGAGGGAAGCTTTGAAAGAGGTCGCGATGTTTAATCGAAAACATCGAGAGGGAAATAAGGAGGCTGGATTTATTATACGGTATTGAAGATGCGAGGTTTGATAGTGGATTATAAGATTATAGGATGAATTATTAATAGCTGTTTATTTAAAATGACTTTTGGAAGGATAAGTGGTAGGTTATATCGATGTTTATTTTAAAAATTGCTCTGATATATTGCATAGACATAGCCATTTAAAATTTTATATAATCCATAAACGTACCGATTGAATTTGATCGTTATTTTATGGCAAATTTTATTGCATTTTCCTGCTATTCTGTTAAATAAATGATCGAATTTCTAATGGAACTGATGTTTGACGGAAAATTGTATTTATTACAAAATGAATTTCGAGTATATATTGGACTGTCAGAATTGTTCTATTTTATAAAAGAATAAAAAAAAAATTAATAATATTATAATATTAGAATTATAATATATTTATAATATTATTTGGATTTAAATATGAAATAATACGCATTGAACAATATATAAACAATTATGTATAAATAACGGAAAATCAGTTGATACACGTGTAAACTGATACGTTGAGTGATGAAAAAAATAGGATGAAATTTGAGATAAATTCTTATTTTCTATTATACGATTTTATAAATAACTTTTTATAAAATTACGAACTTTCCTGACTATGTTTTTGTTTTGTACGAAATTTCACTATTTTCCAAAACCAAACTTGTTTACCCTGCAACTTACTGATGGCATTTCGAATTTTCTCGAAAAATCTTTCTCCATACACCGGATACACTTTGTTGTTTTTAGCAACTTCGCATCATCCCAACGCGTCGACATTCGTCACGCGCGTCGCTCAAAAATCCTTAATAATAAATAAAAGACAACCGAGCGCACTCGCGAGGCAGAAGGAAAATTAAATGGATTGCCGGGCGAGCGTATAAAAGCGGCGGCGGGGAAGGCAAGTTGGCGTCGCTACGTATACACTCTTTTATTTTTTCTTCGCCTCTTTGTAACGCCCTCTACACCCCAAGCGTAAGCGAGAATAATAGTGACTCGTCGCAATTAAATTCTCGCACTCGCGCTCGCGGGAAAATAGGGGAAGCACAGAGTCGACGCCGACAACGACTCGCGCGACGACACAAAGGCGAAGAATGATCGTTATTAGAAAAGGAAAACTTATTGCCGCGGATTTCGCTGCCTTTATCTTCGTTTGATTCACGGCAGCGATGGCGAAGTCTTTCTTGTTCTCTCTCTCTCTCTCCTTTTTTCATACGATGTAAGAAGGCGGACGCACAAAGTTTTGTCTTCGTTGGTGCTGCCGCTGATGCGCTTTTTCGCGCGCGAGCTTTCTTTTTTTTCTTCTTCTTTGCGTTTAAATGAGGAGGAGAGCGAGAAGCGGAAAGGCTAGTCGTTGACTGGAGAGTATAATCGCTTCCTGAGTTATTTAACAAAAGAGTACGGGTTTTTTTTAATGTTTGTTACGGATATGGAATGAGATACGCGCTGCGTGATTTGCTGCTATTTTATATTAAAATTGATTGGAAAAAGTAATAGTTTTATTTAACGATAAAGTTTATTTTTTACTCGCAATGAAATATTTCTTTTCAATTACGTGGAATTGATAGTTCAAAAATTCGTTCAATCAATTTTATTCCTGGTATCATAGAAAGCCATATAAATAACCTTTCAATTAATAAAAATAACATAATCGTAATATTTGCACGAACAATATTCCCGTCAATAAATCTTTCACTCTATATACGCGTCGTCTTCACAAACAACAACAACAACAACAACAACAACAACAACAACAACAGTCCACATTCACGCGATACTAAACTTTCGTCGTCCAACCAACGGTATTCTACTCGTGCGCGTGCGCGGAAAAAGAACTGCATGTACCAAACTGCAGCAGCAGCGGCGGCGGCGGCGACGATGACAATAGACGCGAAAAAGTAAAGCGCTCGAAAGTGACGCAAACAGACAGACTGATGGAAAGGCAGAGCAGCGACGAATATTGTAAAGACGCGAGTGCGGAAAACGAGTCAACTCTCGCGAGTGCGACAAAGGCGCATTGTGGCATTGTTACAGAGTGCGCGCGAGCGCGCTTGCGTTTTCTTTTCGCCTATTCAGCACAAGCAGGCGCGAGGAAAGGCGAGTCTACGTTGATATGCGTATGCATGTATGTATATGCGTGACAGAAGAGATCTTGAAGAGGAGGAGCTTTAATGTTTTTTTCTTTTCTCATGATGGTGTCGAAGTGACGTTTGGTTTTGTTCGTTTGGTTCTTATTAGGAGTGTGAATCACAATGATTCGTTTGAGCTCCATTAATATTGTTATAAAATTTTTCAAATGAAAATTTTGAAAAATAAAATTAATAAAATGTGCTTTATTGAAAGAAAAAAAAATGTTGTAAATCAAAAGAATTTTGATAAAATGATCGGTCATATAAAGGGAAGGAAAAATTCATCTGTTTCAATATTTTAGTATTTATTTATTACAAAAGTATTTATTAGTATTATATTTTCATAACAATGTCATGTATAAATCATACTCACTCGTATTCGAGGCAAATCGATCGGTTACTTCATCTCTGCGCAGGCGGAAACGTCGTCGTAGTACAATCGACGCTGGGTGCGCGTATATCTGCAAATGAAGAAAAAAAAAGTCGTCGATAGACAGAGAACAATACGTGTCGCCTCGTCGCGTCTCGTCTCGTTTTCACAAATGCAAATCATAATGACACAAAGGTGAAAGGTTTCACGCTAATGCATACGCATATATATACACACACACACACACACACACACACACACACACACACACACACACACACGTATGCACGTGCACTCAGTCTTGCCTCGATTCAATTTTTACGTGGCTGCGACTACGAATCGTACCAATGAAGTCAATTAATATGCTCTCTCGTTCGTCACGAAAAATTAAGCGCGTGTTAGCGGGAAAGGTTCTGAATCGAGGCGAGCGGCTTTTGTGGCTTTGTGCATTGATGGAGGATAGAGTTGGCTTTCTTTCTTTTCTTTTTTGCTCGTTTTCTTCGGGTAATGGGATTTGTAGCTAATTAAAGCGGTTTTTAGGAAACGTCGAGATGAATCTGTTTTTCGCGATAAACTTTCTTTATTTCATAAAGTAGACGGAATATGGGTTTGGAAAAGAAATTGCCAATTGCTTGTTTTACTAGTACTTGATGAATTTGAAGATGTATAATATGTTGGTACTGGTAGGGAAGTAAACACTAAATTCTTAAAAGACGATTAAGGTATTGAATAGCTTTCCTACAGCTACATAGTACGTAAGTGAAAAAACGTATATTTATGTAAATTAAAAATATACTCTGAGACGCATACTTTAATGCTCAATAAGAAACAAAACGAATGACTAAAACCATTACTTTAAATCAATCCTTCAATCTCTTTATTTGCATATTCTGTTACAAGCTACGAATAAAATTTTATATTCAAATTTAAAAACATCGCTACGCCTATATGACTCTAAAAGTAAAGTTCAATAATAATGAGTGACTAATTCGTTTTAAAATTAATATGAATTTATATATATTTACTAATATAACAAGATGTAAAATTTAAAATTTACTAGCTACAAATACGAATGCAAGCTATAGTTTTTAGTCAAAAACGTGAAATTAATAAAAGCACAGTTTCAAAGACTAATAACTGTACTACACCAAAGTTAAAATCATTTAAAAATTCAATCGCCCTTTAAATACATCAAAGCCCACTTTTAACGTTCCATTTTAGCATTCATAAAAACTAAAAATGTCCCAATTAACTGCACCCCTCGACTGCCACCCACGCCTCCCTTACCCAGCGTTGAGATTTATCCAAGCCCCGTGTGCACGCGCGCTCGTTACTCGCCCATTAACCGAAAAATTTCGTTACCACACACCCTCGTAGCGCCGCGGGGGCATTCAAATTTTTCGTCTAAATCGTTTTAGCGGACCGGGTAATACAGTTCGAGAGCGAGAGAGGAAGGGAGAGAGAGAGAGAGAGAGAGAGAGAAAGCGAACGCGCGGCGCAAAGTGGCTAAAATAATCTACTCAGGGGGGGGGGTCTAAATATTCATAAGGATTTAAAGCCTTCCTCCCACCTCCTCGCTCTACTCTGTCGGGGCCAAAGTTTTCTCGTGGAACACGCGCACTTTAAAAGTCGCGCGCCTAACCGCGAGAACGTATTACCGGCGAAGTTTTGCGTTGATCTCGCGACTTTTTCAGCTCCCCTGGCTTCTTCTTCTTCTTCTTCTTCTCTTCTGCTACGAGTACGACTACTTCTACCACTTGCTGCGTGGCATTGCCCCGAGAGTTTAAGAACGAATGAATGCGAAAATACGATTTAAATGCGCCGTGGAAATATTTAAATTGACGTGGTCGCGCGAGAACTGGAGGAGGGGATAGGGAAGAAGAAGTCGAGGAGAGTTGGTACCGATTTTGCGTTTTATTGGCGCCGGATGGGAATTCAATTAAAAAAGTTGTCGAGGGTCGGCCGGACGGAAGTATTCGCCGGATAATTATTATTTATGACTTTCTGAGAGTACTTGCTTTTTATTAGTTGGGGAGAAATAATGATTTAGGGATTAAAAAGGAAGCTGATTTAATTTTGGAGAGTTCAAATGGAGCTGTAATATGTTGAATGATGATTCAATGTATAAACGTGTAATTTATACTTCCACTAAAATCAATAATCTCTTGTAATACACAGCGTTCGTATTAAATTTCCTAGAATGTTTAATGCTCCCAATTATTTAATACCGAAGCAAGGCTGTAATCGAATCAATAAACTGTATCAGGTTTATTTAGGAGGATTGTAGCTCTTTATTTACAGCGGGTTAGTCTCGATCGCGTATTCGATTATTAAATTATAATAAATTAAACTAATTCCCAAATTTTCGACGACTGAAATGTTTTCACGCCAGAAAAAGATTAACGAAATAAATGATTACATTAGAAGCTCAGTAGGCTAACGAATCTCTTCGGAAGTCCTTCTTTCTCTTCACCCTCTCTCTCTCTCTCTCTCACTCTCATGAGGAGAAAATTGGGAGAAGAGGAAGACTTAAGCCGAACTTAATGGCCGACATACTTGAGGCAATAAAGTATTCATAAAAGCGTAAATCACTTTCTCGTCCGTTCTCTCTCTTTCTCTCCCTCTCTCTTTCTCTCGCTCGCTCTCTCAGGGGGTCAGAGAGCTGCGAAAAGCCTTCGGAATGGCGAAGGAAGCCCCCGGACGAAGTTTCCCCAACGGCACCGGCCTTTTCTCCTTCTCCCGCCGCGGGATTTTTAAGAGAAAAGTATTCAGAGCCGTAATGTATTGCGAAGAATGATGGAACGCACTTTTCGGCTTAAGTTAGCGAAAAGTCTTGCCCATTAATTTTTCCACCTATTAAGATTTTCTTAACTGTAGGACATGACGTAATATTTGCATAAACCATATATAGCAGGTTATTGCAACTACCTTATTCTACTATTTTATCATCAGAGTTATATAATAACAAACAATTTTTGGTTGTCTATAACGCATAATATATTTTATTCCCAATGAAATCGAAACGATAATTTTCACAAGTACATCAGTGCACAATATCCCCTGCGTCCTCTTCTATTTTCTATTTCACTTCCTTGCCCTCGAGAACGAAGAGCCAGAACCATGCGGGTGAAAAAAAGGGGACGAACGCGCAGTGCACAGTGAGCACAAGCGCGAAGGACCCCATTGTCCTCGTGGCCCATTTTTACGACGTACGTTGTTTTTTTACGGCCCCAACTTTCCCCTGGTCGACGCTCTCTTTTAATTTCCCTGCTCGCGCGACCATATCGGCGCGCTCGCACTTTACGTCGCGTGGCTCTCAGGATTTTCTCGTGTTTAAAAGTGCCGCGAGAGTCTTCATACCTTTTTTTTGTTCCCAAGGACGAAGCGTACGATGGTTTAGTGCTGGTTGAGTAAATTTTAGTGTTGACAAAAAATTAGAGAGTTTCGACGTGCGTGGCGGAGAAAAGTTTTTTTTTTTTTTTTTGGTCTGTTAGTGAAGTACCGACGGTTTTATGACGATTAATTAAATTCAGGCTTATTTCAAAGGTTCAGGGGTATATCTAAGATAGGAAGTTTTAGATTATATAGTTGGAATGCTAATATCTTGAAGTTATTTTGTGCAAGTGAAGTTGAAGTATTTTTTGTATTGAAGCAACACAGCGTGTTACAAAATAAGTTGATTTCCATGACCTTATAGTAACGTTTCTCCACAACCAATCGACCTCCTTCTCTCTCCAACCCCACATCGCTCATCACTTTTCCTACAAAGCAATTTACTTTCTCAACATCAGTATATACCCCTTCCACCTCTTTCTTTCGAAATTCTCTACCCCCGGGTTTTCTTCCCCCGGCGAAATTCCAGGCTCGATTCCAGCTGTGCTATACAACCAGAGAGCCGCGAGCCGGCCGCAATTTATGTGCGTCGCACGGCGGCGTCGGCAGCCTGTTGCTGCTACTACTGCACTCGACTCGTGGCTTCTGCTTTTCTCTCTTTCTCTTCCTCTGTACATATACGTTCGTTATGATCGGACCGATGAGTCGTGCGCGGGCGCTTGCGTTCGAATTTTATCGGATGCGCCGCTGAATTGGATTTTCTTCCGAGAGCTTGCTTGCGGCCGACAATGCTCTGGATATCGATATACGTACGGCTAGGATTTTTGTCGACGTCGATATGGCTGCGTAATTGTGAACGCGAGGATGAGGGATTTTACGGAGTTATTGTTAGGGGGTTTCAGGTTGTTTGATGTTTGCCCGGATGCTGTTACGTGCTATTATTTTATGGTTAAAAGGATTATTCGTATGGAATGATCCGAAAGTCGTCTCAGTTAACGTTTTGCAATTTTTATTTTAATATTTGACTACAGCTTTCTAAGTTTAGTCAAT
Source organism: Torymus texanus (assembly GCA_036873485.1). Classification (NCBI taxonomy): domain Eukaryota; kingdom Metazoa; phylum Arthropoda; class Insecta; order Hymenoptera; family Torymidae; genus Torymus; species Torymus texanus. The sequence continues at coordinate 1,562 of JAYJLV010106207.1, read as the reverse complement.
GAGAATGATAAAATTTGAAAGACTAACAATTTTTATATTTGTATGATTAAAGATCTTTCTATCGATGATAACTCTATCGTTGTTTTAAACAAAAATAAAGAAAAAAATCTTTGATTTAGTATAAAATTAATTGTTATTAAATAATGTGACAATATGCTTGTTTTTATATCAAAGTAATTTAATGAAACTAAACGACCTAAGTTTTTTGCATCTTCTCATAACCGAAGGAATTATCAACATTCACGTTCTTCAAGAATACTGAGCAGCGAATCGTAAAAAGTTTTCAATATTGGAATATGATTTACAGCCGCCGGCTAATTAAATGAAAGAAGAGAACGAAAACCCATTGAAAGGTAGCAAAGTACTTCGTTCAACGAATCGAATAAAGATTCTACCGAAGTAAACTCTCTTTTCCACCAGGGAGAGAGAACATTTTTCCCCTTCGATAAGAATTACTCAATTCATTATAACGCTTTTCTCGTGCAGCTTCCTTCTCATCTAATGCTAATTGTTTACAGAAACTAACGTCGAAACGATTGTTTATCACCTACAAAAGCGACCCACCCGATCGTAAAATCATAACTTTTCTATTAGGGCGCTCAACACACGCGTCGGTGGCTGCGTGGCGCTCCATGTACTCCATAAAGATAAAGTAACTTTCCCTTCTTTCGCCGGTAATACAATTTTATCGCGGAATTTCGCTCCATTGTGCAAAACCTCCCCCTAAATATACAAGTATTTCCGTGGCAAAGTACAAAGTTTTATACCACACGCGCGCGCGCGCGAAAACTTCGCCTTGGTATATACAGCACCGTGTGGAACTTTACACACCCGTCGCCCACGTCCACAAGATAACACGCTCCCTCCTTCTTCCTCTCAAACATAGCAATCAAACAAAAAGATTGATATCGCAGAAGGAAAACACATAACTTCGAGAGAAAGAAACGACGCTTATAACATTCACGGGTAGGGTGATGTAAATAAAGAAGAATCGAGCGAGATAAACCGTAAAATCATCGTCACCGTCATCCTACCTACACGATATATCACTCTATGTACGCTTGCCTGGAAACACATTTTTCCAGGCAAGCGTCTGTCGTCGTGACGCGTCAAGCTTATCTCGTTATCAGGCACCTCCGTTCTTCCCTTTATGAAATAATAAACACAGAGTGCTGGTGAGCGCACACGCGAGAGCGTCTGCGGCGTATCAGTCTTCATTTTCGGCGCGAAAAAGAGACGAGCGGGCATATTGAAAACTCGGAGCGTAGCTTATATTGCTTCCCCTTCCGTTGCTAGGGAGAGAGAAAGAGAGAGAAAGAGAGAGAAAGAGAGAGAAGGAAAAAAAATACGTCGCGAGGAAAAACGCGTGTAAGACGCAATCAAAAAAGGATCTCCGCTGCACTGCCGCATGGGATGACGAGCGATCGGAACGAGTGAGTTCCCCTACCGAGAGAGAGAGAGAGAGAGAGAGATAGAGAGAGAGATAGAGAGAGAGAGAGATAGAGAGAGAGAGAGATAGAGAGAGAGAGAGATAGAGAGAGAGAGAGAGAGAGAGAGAGAGA
>JAYJLV010106196.1:0-11635 GCA_036873485.1 Torymus texanus | reverse complement strand
ACACACACACACACACACACACACACACACACACACACACACACACACACACACACACACACACACACACACGTGTAAATTGCAACAAATCACTTGCAAATTTAATATTGATTCCAAGAATATATTTTACAACCGTTAAAATAATTTATTTTTCAAAATCATCGCAAAAATTAAAGTACCATACTGTGAGATACAAAAAGATGAAAATGCACAGAAATAATCTAAAGTTAACATCTCTTTATATTGATTAATTGAAAAAGCTGAAAGACAAATCTATCAAAGCTTTTACAAACTGCCTTCATTCCATCGGATGTACCGAGCATATATAGGCTTCCAAATTACAAGCCACTTTGTCTTCGCTCGCGCGCTACGCGGCCTTTTTTACAAGCCCATACGAGACACATACAACTGTTGTTTTTGGCTGCGTACATAAGTTCCTCTCCCATCATGCGAGCGCAGTGCAACGGCTGGAAGGGCATACGGATAGTACTTCCATCCACAACGTCATCCATCTCTGTCTCTCGCGTACGTTGCCCTATGCCTCTCTCTCTCTCTCTCTCTCTCTTTTTCTCTCATACGTATATAGCTATATAATAGCCGCATGGTAAAGGATTCCCTCGCTGTCTCTGTCTTTCTCGCTTGCGCTCATTGACTGGCGCCGGAGGGACCAAAATTAGGCCGTACTTTTTATTGTTTTTCCTGGGTTGCCGGCACGGGAAAATGGGAAGAAATAGAAGCGTCAGAGTGTCGGCTTGGCCGGCCTTTGACGTTGTCGTTTTGTCGCGCTAGCGCACGTGCCGCTGCGCCGCGTGTATTTCTAAACTCTCGAGTAAGAGAGCAAGAGAGAGAGAGAGAGAGAGAGAGAGAGAGAGAGAGAGAGAGAGAGAGAGATAGAGAGATAGAGCGAGCTTCGCGCGCACTCGCGAACAAATATTTGGACGAGGGAATATTATTTCGTTATCGTCGCTGTAAGCTCTTGGAAGATTATGTTCCGACGCGGTACCTTTTTAGTAGGAGGAGGTTTTTAAAATTAAAGGACGCCTGTTGGAACAGTATACTTTTTGAGAAAACATTTTTTTATTCGTGACTATTTAAGAGTGTCATATAAAGAATTGTTATACTGTAAATTATTATACTCAATACATTACCTTCATATACATACAGAACTGTAATATGAAAAATTAATTGGATGGATATGATAATATTAAGTTTGATATAAAATATTGCCTAAATATAGTAGTACAATGTAAAAAAATTACTTTGTCGCGCATATTTCGTACACATAGCAATTCTGAAGATGTATAGTAACTTTGTGCCATCTCATGCAGGCGCTTACTAAATCATTAAAAGATGAATGAAAGCTCAAATACAAACAATATTCGCATGCACGCGTACACTTATACACTTGCATAGTCGTAGGATATCATGATATCGGTGAAAAAATACTTACAATTTAAGTAAACTAAAAATGTTTATTCAAAAGTGTTAGCGCATATGTTTTTGGTATACAAATAGTGACTTTGAACTACGAGCCATTTTTAACTAAAACAAATATTAGTTTTGGATGAGTGTTCGTTTGGAAGATTGACAATATTTTTACTCGAATTGAATTGAGTTATTTTTTTATTCTAAAGGAATAACAAAGTTTCATATCCTGTTAAACAATCTCATTCACCGTTCAGACAAATATTAAATATAATCACAGAATTGTGATGCATGATGTGATTCATATATAAATACATATATATGAAAAGGGAGACATATTGACTGAGTCAAAAAATATCACACGAATAAATTTTAAATCTCTTGATATATCTTAAGAACACATTCTATTCCTTTTACTTATTTAAGGAAAACAATTTTCTGCTAAAATCGTATAGAAGGAAACGTATGCACGATCTCGAACGGAACAACTCAGCATCGCAAAATTTCACTCCATATATGCGTACACACAACAAAGTCAGGCAAGTATGAGAAAAAAAGAAAAAAAAGAAAAAAAAGAAATAACGAAAGCGCAACGCACTCGTCATCGAAGGAATTTCCTCGATCCGTACGGTAAAGGTATACACACACACAAGCTGCGTGTACTGCGCTCCATTCACACGTTCTTTCTCTTTCTCATACGTATACACACTTGCTCATAGGGACACATGACGACACAGGCGTGCGCGCGCGCGCGGGACAAAAAAAAAACTGAACGTTGGAGAGCGCGCGCACGCTCGCGTGCGTGGGAGTCGCGTTCCACTTTTTATTTAGTCGTCCTTCCTGAGGGCGTCGAGTCGCTCGAGCAGAGGCGGATGGCTATGGTGCCAGTTGGAATATAGCCGGTCGAAGAGGGGATAGCCCAAATTGTCGACATGCAGCTTGATGAGGGCACGCCTCAGGTTCTCCGTGTAGCCGAGTTTCACGGCAAAACTGTCAGCTTGGAACTCAAAGCGTCGTGAGGTGCAGGTGAGCCACCAGACCACCAGCTGCGGAACAGAAAATATTCATATGTACGGTTGTCGAGTGTGATCTTACGAATGCGATTGTCGCTATGATACAAGATCTATAACCCATGCGTGCTTTATACTCTTTTACGCAGTGGGTTCTTTCGTTGAAAGTAGTTTTCTTGCTGTTACATTTGTTAAACTTATATATCATATATAATGGGGCATAGCTGTTACGAAAAAGAAAATATGCAATCGTCAACTTTTTATTGTATATCCCTTGTTTTTATACGATGCTCGAAATGGTTGGTTTAATTGAATGACCTTTTTACAAAACAACATAAACAAAAAGCTCATTCGCGACCGCCTAATAGAGTTATTATCTAATAAAAAGATCTAATTGCTTCATTATACTCGATTAGGTTTTCACTCCAAGTATATAAGCTTCAGTGACTTTCGTTTTTGTACAAGCTTTGGATAATGAAATTGTGTTCCAGTTGTTTTGAATTTGGCAATCAAAGCTAAATTACTGATTTCTTTTTATAACAGTTTTAATTAACCTTAAACGAAGTATTATATTTACTTAAATATACTTGAATTTTATTGCACTATTTTTATCGCGTAAATTAAACATTCGTTAAAAAATATCAATAAAATATGTCGAAAAACCGAAAAAAACAATTTAGCATATACATTTTATGACGGAAAATATAATATGTAGTAGCAGTACTGTATGTGAATGTGCCTAAGAGAACTGAATCATTCACTTTTTTGAGTTTAGCGCGAGCCATACATAGTCACTACTAACGTAAGCTTCCATAAAATAAAGTGAACAATTCCTGAAGTAAGTAGTTTAAACGGAAAAATTAGAACAATTAAGCTCTTTTTAACTTGAACTACATACTACACATATCATTTCGATTAAAAATAAGGATAACAGTACAAGAATAACTTATTATATATATGCAGTAAATTCGATAGTTAAAGATAATTCAATATTTTATCTGATTAAAAATTTATGAATATTCCATTTAATCGATTCGTAAATGCTTCAATGGCAAAAAATGTCATAACACACTTTTTCTAAATGTGTGTAATAAAGTAGCTGGCTGCCCACTTAAATATTTCTGAGACTACTCCCACTCAAATTCTTTTCAGGCTTTTGTGTTGATTTGAATAATCGAATGTTAATATCAAGTTTTACTTGCAGAGTTTTTTGTTTTATTATATGAGAGTTGACTATAGTTTTTATGACTTCGTTACTAATAAAGTTATTTCTAACGTTTTCAAATATTTTCTTTGCTTTTTAGTGCGGCACTTTACCTCAATCCATAAATAAAAATGATCTCAACGTGAGTGTTCCTATTGTTGTTTTCTGTAGTAGTAAAGGTAATTACTTATTCCTACTATTATCCTATTTCGATATGTCTGTTGCATAACAGGAAATTATACACCTTATACATAGATAAATGCTTCACAGATTGTGATTGATTCTTACCTTATTGAAAGGTGCTAGGATATATGACGTGACTACCATAAGTCCGATGATAACTGGTTTGATCTCAGTGAATTTGAACGCCGTGTAAATTGGTGCATAGTTCAGCAGTTGAGCGAATAGAACAAAGTTTGCCAATAGGATAATCTGAAACATTAAATGCGTATTTTTATTTAACTTTTAAATAATTAGAAAACTAAAAAATCAATTTTACAAGTCTTGTAAACAATAATTTTAGGGAAATGAAGTTATTATTTTAATTAGATTTAGCGTAATGTTGTTTTTAATAAAAAAAAAGTATGTCGAGTAATAAAAAATGAATGCATGTGAAATTCCATCATAAGATTCATTCATACATAAGGAAATTTCGCAATACCGTCCAGGCGTGACTCAAAGGGATCAGAGGCCTCGAGGCTCCTCGAAATGAGCAGAATAGAGGCAAGGTGCTCGCGGCCTAGACAGAGAGAATAAACTTTACCTGTCCATAGAGGAAATTCTTGATCGCATGGCTATAATGCCAGTGTCCAAGCTCATGCGCCAGAACGGCTATGATCTCATCGGTCTCGCAGCCTCGAATCTTGTTCTCTTTCTTCTCCTCATTGGCTTCGGTAGGCCTGGAAAATATGCAAATGTTTTTTTCTTATTTATTGTATTTCAATGCTTAAAGTTGCCGTTTGTAAACAATTTTACATATATCTCAGGGAAGGATAATTGAAAAAATCTCACGATAAAAATTTATAAGTAGAAAAAAAGGGTTTGTAGAAAATTTTACTATAGTATAATTAAAATTTTTTAATCGAAAAATATACATACTCTTTATTTTCCGCCTTCTCCTTCTCAGCCTCCTCTTGGTGTTTCTTTCTCTGGTACTCGGCGACGAGTGTGTCGAAGAGTACGATCCTCTTGTGCTTGTGGAAACCGTAAAGGTAAGCGTTGCTGTGGGACGAGCGCTTCGAGCCCTCGACGATGTAGAGTTTGTACAGAGGGAAACCAAGGCGCGAAGCCAGAGCCTCGATGCGGTTCTTCAGCTCGCCATCGGGCAGAGGCGTGTACTTGTCGAAGAGTGGCGCAATGAATTCGGGATAGATGACCATCATTAAGAGACTCATGACCACGGTGAACAGCCAGAGGTAGACGAAGAAGAAGTCGCCGCCGTTCTTGATGATCCAGATCATACCGCTGACCAGTGGGACGATTAGGACCTGAGCAACAGAATCATTCGTGATTACATTTAATATCTTAATGAGTACTTATTTGAATTTCATCACATTACTTACTTGAGACACCACGAATTTCAAAATCTGATCCTTAATGAAGAATAACGGTGTCTGATTGTTGAAATTGTGCTTTTGTTCCAGTACAAAGGTGGAGTAAATTGTAAAGGGTAGATCGATGAAAAAAAGCGTCAAAACCCTTGTAACGGTGATGAAACCGGCGCTTACGTAAATCTCGTTAGTCTTATCCAAGCCCAAAAATTCGACGAGATCTTCACCCCAATTCCACATGTAGAAGAGACCATAGTAGATCATTACAAACTGAAAAATTAAATAAAATTAGTTATTTGTTTATAAATTATGTCTATTTCTATTCGGCTATTGTCGCTTTACATAAGCTAAGAATTTTAACCCAGTGTAATGGAATTACTGTTTAATTTAACTGAATATCAGATTTCATCAATCTGTCAGAGAATAAATGAAACTATGAAATACGTAAGATGCATTGTCTAGAATGTTTACTTTGGAATCTACATAGTCTTTATTCATTGAATGCATTGATTATCTAGGTAAATAGATCACTATTTATAAGAGCACACTGGCTCCTCAAAAGCATAACCTTCATTTGCTTGCTGAGGCAACAAACGTTGCTAGGATCAATAAACGATCGAAGATAGAGAAGGTTTATTATGCTTCATTCTGTATCTTTGCATAGTAGTTTGTATGCAGGATTATTTTTCCGCGACGTCAGTATCGCCTAAATTTTCATCTCGACACCGATTCCGCGAACTCGTTTATTTACTCCATCTTAAGCGGCTTATTAATTCTAGAGTACCCGCTTTTATCACTTTTACACGAGCGTAAATTTGCATTCGAGATAAGAAGCGTGTATAAAAAGAAGAGAGCCATAGCCGAGTGAGTGCCCACGTATCCTATGTACAAAAACCTTGTAAAAATAGATCGGCAATAACGAGCGGTCTTTATTAGATTAGAATATAGGTAGATTCATTCATCATGACGCTCGTGTCTCGTCTCGACTTACCGTATACAAGATGTGGGAGTATAGGTCCTCGATAATACCGAACGTGCTCCTGTCCAGGTGGTAGCTACGTGATTTGTCGTAGATATCCGAGGTAACCAAACCCTCCAGGACGCTCGGCATCTTTGGCAGACTTTGCACCAATCGTCTCTAAAATGTTAATGTCAATATTCAATACAATTCAATTTATTGTCATTTAAAAATTTTAAATTATTTTGTCTAATTAACTAGCCAATTTTAATATGATGCAACTTCTAATAAATATTAGTAGTGTATAAAAAATGATTGAAAGTATTTTTATAATGATTAAACAACATTAAAAGCATTGATTACCGTACTTAACCTGATTTTTTATTTAATTTGCTATAAAATTTGTATTTTTACGATACATTATCATCGGATTACTCCGGTTAATGTCGATAAAAAAGAAATCTTCAACCTCATTTAAATGTAGATTTTATATAATATAAACAATAAAAATATCAGGGGATATATTAGCATACCTACTTTTTTTTTAAAAATGCTGGTAACTAATTTACTATTTTTAAATATGAAAACATTCTTTTTATTTTTAATTGCGTAAAAGTAATATTACAAATAATGGGTGAATAAATATACATAACGCACGTGTACATTGCATGAAATTGATTAATTGAACGTGAATCGTCAGACTGTATAATGATAGTGTTTACTAAACGACCGCAAAGTACTGCGTACATGTAGATATATATCTACGTGTACCGCTTAGAAACCTAACCTCTCATCCACCATTAATCGAGCAAACAATAAAATGACTAACCTGCCGGAATGTAAGATAAAGCTCCCAGAGACAGATAACCCAGGTGACGATGATGATTTCAGCGAGGATATGCTCCTGGAAAAAGCATCCCCCTTCGTCACCGGCTACGACATTTTTTGCCGGCAGCTTCTCGCGCTGCTGTGTCTCCATGGCTGCTTCAACGTGCGTGAATTTCCTCAAATTGACGACGAAATACAGCGAGTAGAGTAGCCACACCGGGCTAACTATAGAGTTCCGGTGTTAGGCTTTACGTGCGGGGGCTACAGAAGTAAAAATTTGATAAAACGTGACTTTCAAGCTTATCCTGGCGCTCTCCCCCCCCCGTGAAGCGCGCGAGTCTGCTTATTATTACTTACGTGGGTGTACGCGGAACGACGCACGCACGCTTGGAACAGCTGCGTTTGGTCCAGTAGCGCAGTATAACAGTAGGGATTCCAGAGGACTGTATCAGGTTCAGTTAGCTCGAGTTGCGGTCGGGTAGAATACGTGCCGGCTATGTAGAGTACGCCGGGTTACGTCGTTGTCTGGCCAATCGATATACGCCAGGCGGCCTTGTGCGACTCCAGCGCTATGCCTTGTGTTTTTTCCCGTTTCGGAGCAACAGTTGATTGGTTGCTTCAAAATGAACGCGCAGCGCGCAGCTTTCAAAGTCGCACTTTTCTGAGACTTGCGTTACCGAAATGCAGACTAACTTTGTCTTCACTCCCTGAAATTACAACTTTTCTGGTTCTTATTTAACATTTTTATCGATAACATCTCGGAATAACAAGAAAATAATAAATAATTTAAAAATATTTTTGACTTTGCATTTGAGAAAGGTTCAATAAACATTACTTTTGATAGTGGCTACTGTTGATAGGCATATCAATACATTGGTAAAGCAATGTTATGTAGTAAAGTGATAATTTATGAAATGTACTGTTTATTACAATTATAAAAGACTCCTTTTAGTTTAGGACATGAAATAATTAGTTTTGGTTTTGCGATAAGCCCTGCACTCTAAAACAAGGAAACTCTCGTTGTACGCCTCTCAACACAATGGAGTTTATAACACAGTTGTAACTTGTAAGTTTGTTCTATTTTCAAATAGTGTCATTCAAGCCCGCATTGTTATGACTGTTTTACACTTTAGATTATTTGTGAGAGTTTACTGTATCGTTATAACTACAAAATACTGCCGAATCAAAGAGCCATTATTCAAATCGTACAATGACATAAGCAGATTTCGAAACGAACCGTGGGCCTCTGCAGCTGCAGTTGCTGATTACACCTTGCGAGATATAATCCTATATACTGGCCATCAATTACTACATTATACGCTTCTATGTTTACGTTTGCAAAATCTTCTCGTGCTCATTCGTTAAAATTCGCCATTCGTTTATTGCCAATATGGTTTTAAAATAACGGCATCAATGCGTACATATAAAAAAAAATATAAAAGAATTTGAAAATAAATACAAACAATGTGGCATGAATGTATAGCAGTAATTGGTACCAAACAAAGTAAACCATGATTTTTCTTATGAAATGCTTGTGGTCTAATATATCGGATAGTTGACCTTCAAAGTCCCTACCCTAGTAAACTTCCAAACGTATTCGCGGAAAGGGATGTCGCCTACTTTGAAAGAGCCCAACTTTTACGACTTGAATGTATACGTATATAGGGTATAAAAAATGTCATTCCCTTATCTGAACGAAAAGTGTCAAAGGCCGTAGATTATAAAATATTCTAAAAAAAGTTTCTTTTCTTATTAAAATTTTCTATTTGTATAAAAAAATTATTTAAACTATAAGTACACACAAATCTTATATCAATCTTATAAAGTATTTTATGATTACTTTTTAAACGGGTTTAAGATTCTTTCTCAGTGTATAAAAATATCCTTATACTCTTATGGGCAATTATCGCCATTGACATTCACCTTTATGCTGCCCGTATACACAGGAGAATGCTCCCGGAAATGGGCATTGCACGCTTAAAAAGTCGTACAGAGACTTTTAGAGTATCGTGAAAATGTTATTACCGATAACAACTATCCAATATTTATTTGATAGCATAAAAAACAATGCAGCTTGAATAAATAAAATAATAAGCGAAGATGTTAATACAAAGATTTTCAAATAAATTGTCTAGTAAAATAAATTATTTTTCAATCGTAACTGTAACTGGCAACAATAGATTTTTCAAGATATCAATAAGTAGAATATTTTTTTCATACAGCAAGATAACCGAAAAATTTAGTATAACCAGTACTTACAAAGGGAAAAAAAGGAAAACGAGCGTGTTTGCATGAACAAGCAGGCATATATACATACATATACGCTTTCATGAAAGTTTGAAACCAAGCATCTCTCCCAACTCGCAGCTTGTGCAGTCTCAACCATCATCTACCAGAGAAAAGGCAGCGGTGGCTATCTTGCAGCGTGTGTGTGCGCTTATCGACCAACGCTCTTGAGTACGCGTGCACTCGTCGTCATATTCTTCCCCACCCTGTCGTTGAACACTCAGCTGACATCCAGTAGCTGGCGCCCTCCTCGTGTTTCTTCGTATACACACCGGGGCCTATAAGCGAGACGAGAGACAAGAGAGAGAGAGAGAGAGAGAGAGAGAGAGAGAGAGAGAGAGAGAGAGAGAGAGAGAGAGAGAACGAAATTCCTCGGCGCGTGGACAAATATAAGCGTGTGTCAACGGCGCGGTCGCGGGCGTACAGTGGACCATACACGACGACGTACACGAGGCGACACATGTGGCGGCTGCCGCCAAGAATTCACCGGTTCACAGGTACAGAAGGTACAGCAAAGACGAAGACTGAGGTACGCCGATTCTTCTTTCTTTTTTCGCGGAACTCGTACCCCCTCCACTTGTTGATTTTATAAGCCTCGATGTGTCTCTTATACGGTTGATCTGTGTTAATTCATCCGAATTTTCGACGTTTATGTGAAAAGTGTATATATAGATAATATGGGGTGGAAAGGGGGGAAGTTAGAGAAAGTGACGGTGATTCCGCAGGTGCGCTGTAGTGGTGGTGAGAGAGCAACGAACTTGCAGAGCCGGTGCTCCCAGTTGCTTATATGTATATGTGTATGTGCAAAACTACGTGAAAATTGCAGGCTTTTCACTCTTCGATGTTAAGAGTATGTATATAGAGTATTGATATCGCGTGTTTTTTCTTTTATTCGGCAATTGATGCATGCGACTCTGTTTACTCTCTATCTTACGGAATGTTCATTTTGCCGTGGACGGTACTTGAAAATGAGTATATATAATAATGTGAGAAATACGATGCGATAGCAGTATGTATACATCGAGTTCATTCGGATGTGCTTGAGGCTAATCGGTTCGAGTTTCTGGAATATCGTAATGCATTCTTATATTTCCAATATATTTTTAGTCACGGAACGTAGTATTTGAGAAGGTTGTATATTCGAGAAAAAATTTAAAAAAACAGAGAATTGCGATATTTGAATTTCAAATGATAAGGAGGCTCTAGAATGTATAATTTTTCAGCAAATTGTTTAATTAACGCTTATTAATGCTGTTATTACTACCTTTTTAAACTTACTATTTCAACCTGTTCTGCATATAAACATAATAATATAGTAGATAAGTACAACCATATGTTTGTTTATATGTATTTAATGAGCAAAAATAAATAAATAAGTAAACAATCAGATGATTAAAAAATAACACGACGTATTATCCTCAATAAGTATAAATGTCATTTCAATTGGAAAGAAACGCTTTATTGTTAAAAAACGCAATTGTTGTGGAGAAACAATAATTGACTAATAACACACGTTGCCAGTCATTGGTCGCGCCTGCATTGACGCACGGTAGTTGCGTTCATATACAAAAGAAAAAAGTACTTATAACACAGCATGCATGTATATACCAAGTAAGTCGTGGGGATGTATATTATATATACACATAAATGTGACTCTTTGTTGTGGTGGCGGATAATATGAAGGTTATTCTTATATATCTGGCCACAAGAGGCTTTTTTGATTTTAAAAATAATATTCCCACCGCAACTAAAGGTAAACATAAATGTTGCATATATATATATATATATATATATGGTTAAAATTGAGAAAGCGAATATTTCAAAGCGTGTGTATATGTGTGTGTGTATATATACCATGACGACGCCACATTTGTCGTTCTCCCATATTATCATTTATCAGGCACGCACATGCACACAGTTGTGTCTGTATAGAAGCCGGCTCGAGGTAATCCGGCGACGAAAGAGGAGTGAACGGACACGTTCGTTCGCTCGCTCGCGAGTTATATATCTCGTCGAAATCGAGAGTTTATTTTCGCGCTCTCTCCATCATTCCCGCGCTAATAAACGCTCGCGTGAGTTAGAGGCCGGGAGTTGTATTATATATAAACGTGCGAAGGGAAAAAGCACGCAGTCGTTTTATCGGATCTGTTAAACTGCCGTCTTTAGCAGCTAAATATTTTTCTCGATCGCTTGCCGTGTCTATATAATATACTCTACGGACACTCGACAAGAGATATAAAATCAACGTTCTTTTGTTTGAGCATCGATAATGGCCAGTGTGCGTCGTACAGCCTAATAGCTCGAGAGAGAGAGAGAGAGAGAGAGAGAGAGAGAGAGAGAGAGAGAGAGAGAGAGAGAGAGAGAGAGAGAGAGA
>JAYJLV010106185.1:0-11635 GCA_036873485.1 Torymus texanus | reverse complement strand
TCTATCTCTCTCTCGCTCTCTCTCTCTTCCTCTGTCTGTCTGTCTGTTTTTCTCTCTCTCTCTCTCTCTCTCTCTCTCTCTCTCTCTCTCTCTTTCTCTCTCTCTCTCTCTCTCTCTATCTGTCTCTCTTGGGTTAGTGTTGATGTGCCTTAAATCTGTTCCTGCATTTTCGGCCTTATTTAACCGCCACCTCACTCTGCGGAGTCAAATTTTTGTAGAATAAGGTGCCCCAGGCGGCTCTCAAGCTCGCAGCCTAAAAACTGGAGGCACTGCGCTCCAGTTTTATGAGTCGGGGACCTTTTCCTGATCGACGAAACGTCAACAGGCTCACCTGTGCTGCAACACGTGCGCTGAGATTCGCCGAAGCGCCAACACCACCTCGCGCAACACCAAAAAGCAGCATTCGGCGACCACGCCTAAGTCCACGCCCACTGTCTAGTCCTCGGACCCCATGCCTTCAGTCCTCTTGGCCCCCTTCTGCAGGCCCATCTCTAATGCGGCCATCATCCACGCTCTCCACGCCCTCCCCATCTTCAACTCCAGCCCACAAGGCCAACTGTGTCTCACCTGACATGCTACCGCACGCACATCAATCGGCAAGCTGTGAGGGTATGCAGGCTTTCAGTGACGCCTCGCCGTACTTCCTACAGTTCCTCGAACTCTTCCGGCAATCAGATGCTCGGAACGTGGCATCTCTAAATGAAATCACGCAAGTCGTCACCGACAACACGAATGTTATTAAAGGCCTCGCCGCTCGTGTTGAAGTACTGGAGGCGAGCCAGGGCGCACGCGCTTCTGAACACAAGGACGAAGTGAGCGCTGTCCGCAGTGACTGAGCACGGGTATCTGCTGCATAGGAGGATCCTGTGCAGGCCTTTGCCCGGTCTAGCTCCCTCGATGACCTGCGTGAAATCTCTCGCCATCTCAAATCTCCGCTGCGTTCTTGTCGGCTCTGGATTTGCCACACCTCGCCCAACTGGGACCCAAAACCTCGGCCCCTCGCCACTCCCAATGGTTCCGCAAACCCGTGCTCTCGTTATTACGCTCACTTGCCTGACCACCCGAGATGACATCCTCAAGAAGACGCCGGCGCTACAAGGAATTGACTGCCAAACTATCTTCGGCACTGGCGGTGATGCTAAGCTCTCTGACACCGCCCTCTGGCCAAGCCCAGTCTATGAAATGCTCAACCGCAAGACCATTGCCTCGAAAAAGCTGAAGTATGAGCGGCCGATTGTCAGAAACCTCGTCGTCTTCGTGCGGCCATCAAGAAGCGTTGCACCCATCCTCATCTACTGTGAATCCGACCTCGATGAGTTGCCTGCGAAGTCCGTATGACGCTGCCCTGTCTCCCCTCGCGCTGAAGGGAGCTCGAAATCATTCGTAGCCGGCCACATGCATGTAAACGGCCTATACCCTTCACATTTTGCTCTTTTCGAGGCTAAGATTACCGAGTCGCATTTTGATGCCATAGCGATTACTGAAACCAAGCTGGCCATGGGTGCAGTGACTCACATCTTAGCCTCGATGGTTCTAACTTTTTAATGTCGATTGTGAAGGTATGGGCGGTGGTGGCGTCGGTGTTTATATTCGTGGCGCCTATTCTGTAAAGATTCTGGCCTGTTCCGAAACGCTCTTCGTCAACACGACGGAATTTGTTATTGTCGAAATAAATACATCGTTCTCAAAGCTGCTCTTTGCTGTTGTATATTGTTGGCCCCACGCTGCCTATTCTCACCAATTCTTCGAATGCCTCTCCTCTTTTCTTCCGTGATTTGGTGATTTCAATATGAATATAGCCGCCCCCCTCTCATCTCCCGTTTTCTGCCTTCAAAAGCCCCTTGACTTCCACTCTATTTACCTCGTCCCATCCGATCCCATGCATCATATGATCCACTGCGATTCGAACGCCTGGCTTGACATCGTCGTAGTCAAGTGCGCCAGCATAGTTGCTTCTTACAGCAAATCTCATGCTCCATTCATCGCCGGGCATGATTTTATTTCTGCTACTCTATTATGCGCAAAACCCGTTCCGACATCGAAATCCATCCTCACGCGCAGCCTTAGCAAGATCTGTCCTGACGTGCTTCAGTACTGTCTCTCGGACCACCTCGCGCGCGTTCACCACTATTCACCCTTTCTGCCTCACACATTCATTGCTAATACTCTTTCCTCTGAGCTTGTCCTGGGGCCGTGTTCCGCCGATGTTGTCAGTATTGAGCGCAGCTTCACCGCCTCCGTCACCGCTGCATTCTATGATGCTGCCCCACTCCGCCGAGTCAATTTAACATCACGACGAAAGCCTTGGATTTCTAGCAAAATAGTTGCCATAATGAGAGCACGCGATCGCGCTTACTACCTATTGCGCACCGTGGGTACAGCAGCGTCTCTTGCCAGCTACCGCCGTCTGCGCGCTGACGCGTCCAACGCCCTTCATTCGGCGAAAAAATAGCACATTGCTGCACGCCTTGCAGATGCTCCAAACGCAGAGGCGAAGTAGCGTGAGATTCGTAACCTCCATATCATCATGCCTTCTCCCCCGTCACTATTCTTGACTTTCGATGCGCCACACCAAACGCGCACTTCGCAGCCACGGTAAACCGACACCCGCCAGTCACTGAACAGGACTTTGAAGCAGTGATGGCTTACCGCCTAGTCCGTAGTCGTCATGGTGCTTCCACCTCATCCCGGTCTCTATTCGCGACGTCATCGATGCCTTCCAGTGCTCGCAGTCGAAAGCATCTGGTTAGGATGGCCTTTCGATGCCCATGCTACAGTTCGCATCTCCGGCTATCCTTAGTCCTCTAACAGACCTCTGCAACGCTTCGCTGGCAAGTGCCGCTTTTCCGACGGCTTGGAAAAAGGTACTCATCCGCCCTCTCTCGAAAACGTAGCAGCTGGTCCAGCCATCCGATAACCGACCTATCGCATAATTGCCGGAATGCTCTAAGCTACTTGAGCGCCTAGTGCACAACCAGCTCCAAAGCTTCCTCGAGGTCAATGGAATCCTCCATCCTCGCCAAGCTGGCTTCAGACGCGGGCACAGCACGCAGACGGCCCTCCTTGAAGTGTTAGATGACGTACGCCAGGCGATCGACAACGGAAAAGACACCATCCTAATCCTTTTTGACTTTTCGAAGGCGTTCGGCTCGATACCCCACTCAAGGTTGCTTGCCAAGCTCAGAGCAATGAACATCTCCGACCACGCGCTCAGATGGTTCTTCTCGTATCTTGCCGATCGCCTTCAAGCTGTCATCGATGCAGATGCTTCTATCTCAGACTGGCTTAGCACCGCCTCTGGCATCCCTCAAGGCAGTGTCCTTGGCCCCCTGCTTTTTGTCGTCTATATTAACGACCTGCCTGCTGCTCTAAAACTCGCTAAGGTCATGATCTTTGCTGACGACACGCAGATCTACCAACATTTCTACCCTAAACACCTTCTCCAAGGAATCTCGATCATGACCAGTAAGGCTCAAATTGCAGACTGGGCAAAGGCCAATGCATTGCTACTAAATCACACAAAGACGAAGGTGATGATAATGGGAAGTGAGCTTTACGACACCGCCCTCGACTTTCATCACCTACCAAAGGTCACAATTGACGGTCACGCTCTCCAGTACTTGACGGAAGCGAAGAGCCTTGGTGTTACGTTTACGTACACACCCTGAGCTGGCAGACGCAGGTGAGAAGCGTATCTAGGAAGGTATTTTTTGTCCGCTTCCAGCTTCGTTTCTACCGTCATGACCTGATGAAGCAGCTGCGCAAACATCTGGTGGAAACATTCGTCTTTCCCCAACTTGATTATGCCTGCGCCGTCTACCACCCCACGGACAAATCGCGAATGAAGAAACTAGTCACAGCACTGAATGCATGTGTTCGTTTCGTCGTAAGGAACTAGTCACGGCGCTCTCATGTTACCCCAACTAGGTTCGATCTGGGATAGCTATCCCCACGACAGAAGCGTGAGTATTTCACCGGCCTCCAGGCCTTCTCTGTCATCGCAAACGGGAGGCCAAGCTACCTCCTTGGCCTCTTTATGTGCCGCCAGCGAGTGGACGTTGCTACAGGCCTTCCCCCCCCCCTTGGCGACGCACCAAGGCTTTTAAGCACTCCTTTGCTCTGGAGGCGATGGTCCTCCTAAATTCGTTGAGCATCACTGACTTACTCGAGCGGAATGCTTCGGTCTTCAAGAGACTCATACGTGAGGAGCTTTTCCGTCGTGATCTCGTGAGCTGGGCGGCCAGAGTGCGTGATGAGCGACTCCCGCTGGCCCTGCTACGGAGCGTCCCACCACACACACTGCGAGCTCGCCTCTGAGGCATTCAAATTTATATCATTCCGTGTCACATGTTTTGGCGTGTCGTTCCTACTGTAAATCCTGAGCACGCACTGCACCACTCAACGACCATTTGCGAGTCACCCCTCCACCGTGTCTACTGTACTTGTATTTCTATTGTGTACCTGTTAACTCAACTGGTGTTCTAGTCGTTGCTAGGCAATATGCTGTTCTTAAGTTTGTATATATTGTATATTTTATTGTTACGCTCGCTTCTTTTTATAAAATCTATTCTTTTGTAAAACTTTAAGTGCCAGTTTTCACCTTTAAACAGTATAAAACGTGACGATATAACTTTCTTATACTTGCTTTCTACAGGAAACTTTGTGACGGTAAATTTTTTCGAGCCTTTAAAACACAAGTTTGTTCATAAGTCAGTCTCAATTTTTATGAATCTTATGAATATGATACAAGTATGATTTGATGTCTCAAGAATCGGCATGTCAATTTTTGTTATTATTATTATTTTTTTAATAAATCTGTACTATGTGTATATTATACGGCAATTTTTGAATGACTGCATAAACTGCAAAAAATGAGAAAAAAGCGTTCGTTCAAATTTTTGTTAGCGCTCCGCAAGTAGTGCTACTTTTCGTCTACGCTCCGCGAGTGGTTATTCTTTTCGTCATCGCTCTACTAGTGGTGCTACTTTTCGTCAAAGGATTCTGAACCGTGCTATTCCTCGCTGAAAGCCTCCAACGGTGCAGAACCGTATTGGTACAAACCCAATCGATAAGGCATAGAAATTTACTTCTAAAGGCTATAACGAGCGTAGATCATTTAACCGAAAAATTTCGAATTTAATAAATAGTTCAATTATTTAATTAACAATACATAAATTTCAAAAACCTACATTAAATAAAAGGTAAAATAACCAGAATATAATTAATAGTAAATAAAATTATTTTCATTCCAATTTCAAGACTTAACACTACAATGTATATATGGCTGATTCTTTGTCAAATCGAGAGGTAAAAGAATAAATTTACTTTAAACTTCGTGAAAACGTTTTATTTTACCAGGTGCTGGTAGAAATTAAATTTTCGAACTCTGTCATGTCAAAGTAGACAATTTTAGAATTTTTTTCATTTTTGTGATTTTTGGTATACTTCTTTCTTGTAATTTCCGTAGAATTTAACCATATTTTTTCAGAACTGTTAGATTTCATTTAAATAACCAATAACTGGATGAATTTTTTGATCCATAAACGATTGCAAAATATACTGGTACTCATACGGAATACTTGTGTTCAATTAAAAGGTATTTCCATTTTTTTGGTAGAGGTAGACCGGGTCGTACTTTTAGTTTTAAAAATTTTAATGTTTTATTTGTACATGTGTAAAGGAAATCATATACATACGACTTCAAAACTATTTTTGTTGAGAAACTGAAAGTTTTACAAAAAAAACTGTTTCTGTGCCTATCGTAAAAATTTCTTCCCTGAGAAGTTATAATATGTAAGATATTTCAGATTTTTGCTTTCTTTTTGAGCTAAAAATTAATTAAAATACTAAATTTAAGATGAAATTCATTAATAATTTTTTTAATATTGACGGATTTTTTAGCTTGAAAAACTTTTTGTGTAAACTTAAATACTGTATGGTTATTGGCAAAAATCGTTCATTTTTATCTTTTTAGTTGTCTAAAATCGATTTT
This sequence comes from Torymus texanus, assembly GCA_036873485.1. Taxonomy (NCBI): domain Eukaryota; kingdom Metazoa; phylum Arthropoda; class Insecta; order Hymenoptera; family Torymidae; genus Torymus; species Torymus texanus. The sequence continues at coordinate 5,643 of JAYJLV010106185.1, read as the reverse complement.
ATGAGTTTAGTTTATCAGGAATTAAATGTACAAGAAAGTTTTCTATAGAGATAAGTTTTATCTCATTATTATCTAAAACTTTTGTATTAAACATTTCTGACATTTTTGACATTTTTAGCCGTTTTTCGCTTCTAAATTGGCAAGTATTACTTGTAACAGAAAATTATCCACATAGTCAACGTGTGTTATAATTAATCTTAGCAAACACATGTATTATATTTACACAAAAAAATAATTTTGTACATGTCATGCTTAAAAATCTAAGTAGTATAGTTAGGTGAGTTCTAACTCAGTGAGTTAGAACCCCCTAGTTTTTGAGACGGCTGCCGTAACTACGCGGAGGTCAGTAATCCAAGGCCGGGAGCCAACACAGCATGCGCGGCCTGTATGTGCGAGAGCTAACGCAGCAAGCGCGGCCGGTATGCACGAGAGTTGACGCATCCAACACGGGCGTAGCGAGCGCGCAGGCGTGGTTGACCACGGGCTCCGCCGAGCTGTCAAAACAGCGTACCGGCTTTTCCCGTGACCGCAAATATGTTTACATACTGCAATTTTTGCAGTATTTTCGCATGAACTTGCCCTCTCTCCGGTGAGATCGAGCTCGTGAGCGAGAGTGTAAGTGTTTTCGAATATGTGGAGATATCTAGGATGACAACAACGAGGACGAGGACGACAACGAGGATGAGGACGAAGACAACAAGGACAACGAGAATATCTCCGGGAACAAATAAGTATTTTTTTTTATATATTAATTCTTGAGATAAGTAATTAATTTAATATATTTTTTCATTAGCTTTAGTTTTAGAAAAATTTCTTTATTAACTTGAAAAATAAATTTGTAAAAACCAAAGTTAATGAAAAAATATATTATATTAATTAATTATCTCGAGAATTAAAAATTAAACAGTCTCGAAAAATTCTCCAACGTAAATATCTCTTTGATATTTCTAAGAAGTTTTCGCGAGAGAACTTTCGGGATTGTTATTCGTTCTAAGTCCTCCCTCTAGCCCCTCCCTTTTATTAGCATAGGCAACCGAATCTTCGCCGTCTGTTACCAATCAGATCGGTTTTCTCGCACTCGCGTAGATTTGGTAGTCTCGGCTAATAAAAGGGAGAACAGCGAAGGGCCGACCCTCAGACATCGAAATGATTTTTTTGTGGAGGACAACAATTTTAAGGAGCTCCAGCAGCTGGCCAAGGAGGCGGACCCTGCCGGTGGTGGAACCACAGAGAAAACTCTGAGTGACCTTCTCACGGCGTTGAAAGCACCGGACGACGAGGAAGAGGAGATTCAGCGATGGATAGCAGATAAAAGGACGACGGCGTGATTGTAGCTACCTCTATCGTCGCTGAGACCATCGCTGATCCCGCTACCCTCGTCGCCGATGCCGTCGTTGTGGACAATGCTGCCGCCACCGTGCCCGCCACTGCCGCCGCCTTCGCCTTCGCCCTCGCCATCGTCGTCGATGCCGTTGTTGTCGTCGATGCTACCATGCCCACTCCCGCCGCCATCGCCAACACCGTCATTGCGGTCTCTGTTGCCACCACCATCACAGCCGTCTCCGCCACTGAACGACGCCGACGAAGACAACGACGTGCTGCTGATCGAAGAGATAGAGAATATAGACGCTTGGCTCGCGGAGATTTGCGGAATGGCAACCAGCAGCGACATCCCTCCATCACCACCGACGCAGGAAATCTCGGCAAAATCATTTTTGGAATCATTCTGCGTAGAGTTGAATGAGGGCAAAACAGTAAGTTTTTTTTCTTTTTAATTTACCTAAAGTATTTGAAACAGTTTTTAATGTGATACTGAATATCTTTACAGGAAATGGAGATGTCATTCCTGCTACCTCCATCGCTGATCCCGCTGCCACCGCCGTACCCGCCACTGCTGCAGCCTTCGCCCTCGCCATCGTCATCGTCGCCACCGTCCTGCTTACCGCTGCCTCCATCGCTGATCCCACTGCCGTCTCCACCATGCCCACCATCGCCACCACCGCTGCCATCGTCGCCGACGCCGTCATAGTCGGCGATGCCGCTGTTGGAAAAAATGGTGAGTTTTTAAAATGTTTTATTACAATTATTATTAAACATATTTTTTCTTAAAAATAATATTTTACTTACCTCATTATAGAAAATGGATTTGTTACCGTTTTTATATCTACCACCGCCCCCTCCACCGCTGTCACCGTCGCTGCCCGTGAAAAAAAAGAAAAGTAAATTAAATTCATTTTTATTTTTTATTTTTTATTAATTTATATGTACTAATATTTAATATTTACTCTTTTAGATTACTCCGACAATCCTCGCATTGAACGGAGAGGAGATTAATTTTAAGGCGCTCACTAGGCCACCCCCAAGGCCCTTCTCTCCACTGCCCCCATCACCGCGTAAGAGGATAAAGGTGAGCAGGTACAGTTTCTTCTAGTATTTTTTACTGAAATTCTTTTTTGTTTTTTATTAATTTTCTAATATCTGATTTCTATTTTCAGCAGAAACAACAGCAGTACGAGGAGCAGTAGCAGCAGCAGCAGACGCAGCAGACGCAGCAGACGCTAGGGGCAAGGATGCCTCTAGCACTGTTGCAAGCACCACAACCATTACCACCTGTGGACGAGGTCATCGGGCAGGAGATAATATTTGAATTGCTGCTGTTGCCCGAGCTAAACCTTTCAGGCGATAAGGAGCAGCAAAAAATAGAGAGGAGAAGGCGACGACGACAGAAGGGGTACATTGACGCAGATCTTCGCGCACCGTGGGTTAGGAAGCCGACGAGGCCCAGGAGAGTACCCACGGGTACTCCACGTCCTGAAGTTCGCGGATTATATTATTAATTATTTGTAAATTTAGTTTACTTTGTATTTTATATTTATTTTGTTAATTTTTTAAATAATAATAATGTTTAAATTTTAGATCTTGTATTTATTTTTTTTTAATAAAATAAGTGTGTATGTGTGACAGACAATTATTGTATGCTTGAATGTAATAAAGAGAATGTATAGAGAATGATAAGTACTTCATGTATGTGAGAAAAAACGTATATTGAATAATTGTGTATACATGTATGTGTATGTGTGAGTATAAATGCATGTGTATACCTGTATTGTATGTATGTGAATATAAATGCATGTGTATGTATGTGTGTGCGTATATGTGACAGAGAATGATTGTATGTGTGAATGTTTTATGTATAGTATGAATGTAATAAAGAGAATGTGTGAGAAAAAATGAATGAATCAAGAATGATAAGCATGTGTGTGAGAGAAAACGGTGTGTATGTGTGTGTTTTTTTTCTGGGGGGAGGTTAGGAACAAAATGCATTTACGCATACAAAGATGTTATGTAGGACTCGACCATTCCTGGTAATACCTACTAAAACCTCTCTGCTGATGTTATTTAGCAGATCCTCCCCGCGACTGTTGCCCCCTCCGCGGGAACCGCCGCAAGGCATTACTTCGCGGAGGGCAGTCGCAGCCTCAACGGCTCCTTCTGTCGCTGACTTCTCTTCTTTCCTTCTTTCTTCTGATGGAGTTCAGCTTCTCTACAATGGACGTGGCAAGTCTAGTTACTGCATCCGAGCCACCTTGTCAGTCAAGTAGGCACCTTTCAATACCCTCCGGGGAAAGGAGACCTTCCCACATGATCTGGGACCGTTCTCTCTTTTCCTCAAGTCTTGGGCAATGTAACAGCCCATGGTTCACATCCTCGTCACGTCCCGGTCAGGCTGGACAATCTGCGGCTTGGTAAATGCCGATCCGTTTCAGGTAACTGCGAAAGCAGCCATGTCCCGTATGTATTTGGGTCAGGTGGAAGAAGTCAAATCCGTGCTTCCTGGACGTCCAGTCCCCCACTATTGGGATGCTATTTTGGGTCCACCGATCCTTATATTCTGAATCCCATCGACACTGCCACTCTGTATTGATCCACTGTGACCATGGAGTGTGGCTCTGCTCCAAATTATCGTTGTTTCCTGCGGAATGCTTACCCTCGTGGACCTTCTGGCTCTCTAGGCTACTACAAGGTCGATGGGAGTTATTCCTGCGATCACTGAAAGAGCGATGTCAGATACTGTACAATAGGCACGTGCCAAACTAAGTGCCGCCAGCTTACAGGCTTGCTGACATGTGATCCCTTAGCTTCTGTTACTGCTTAGGGCATCAGCCCAGATTGGGGCTTCATAAAGAATTACGGAGGTCATTACCGACGAGAGGAGGGTTCGCCTTGGTTGTTTTGGTCCTCGTATGTTTGGCATCATGCCAGCGAGGGCTCGTGCCACTTTCGATGCCTTCAGACCTGCTCTTGAAAGGTGTTCTTTGAATGACAGTCGTGCATCCAAAGTGACCCCAAGATATTTTAATGTGTCTGCCGTCTTGATCTTTCTGTTTTCGACCGTGAAGGCAGCATACTTCCTCTTCTTCGTGCGAGTTATGAGTAGTGCCTCGGTCTTCTCCGCCGCCAGACTATGTCCATTTTGCTTCAGCCATCCAGCTACAACCTCAATCGCAGCGTCTCCTATGTGTGCTGAACCTCGTCGATGGTCTTGGCAACGACAACGAGGGCAACGTCGTCCGCATACGCCACCATTGACACTTCTTCTGGAAGGGGATGCCTAAGAAGCCCATTATACAGGCTATTCCAGATCAGTGATCCCACAACTGATCCCTGTGCCCACCTCCTATAATGTTGTAACTGTGCATGCCGTTATCAGTGTCGTAAAGTAGTGTCCGATTTGTTAGGTAGCTCGATACGATTCTTCGCAAATAGAGCGGAACCCTCAGCTTCTCCAATGCTATCATGATGTTGTACCATCTCGCTGAGTTGAAAGCATTCCGTACGTCCAAGGCAACGATGGCACACATGCGTTTGGTACCGCGACTGCCTTTAATAGCGCCGGCGGCAGTCTTCATTGCTCGATCAATGGCGTCAATGGTTGAGCGACCCCTCCTAAATCCGAAGTGGCTATCCGGCAGGTCTCCAGCCTGCTGTATGGCCGATTCTAGTCTTGTATAAATGATGCGCTCTAGCAGCTTGCCGACAATGTCCAGCATGCTGAGTGGTCGGTAAGAGGAGGGCTCGTCTGGCGTTTTCCCATCCTTGGGTAAGAGTACCAGCCTCTACACCTTTCAGTGTGGTGGAAAGTGCCCTCACGCAAACAGGCGCTAAACGTGGTTCCGAAAATACCAGGGGTATTTAATGCTGCTGTTTTAATGGCCAAGCCAGGGATCTCATCTGGTCCCGGCGCTTTACGAACGCACATTCTCTTAGAGACCATTATCATTTCCGCCTCTGTAACATCTGTCAGTTCATCAGTACCATAGTCACCTGATAGTCCTGTACCCGCTGGTCTTCCTTGATGTGCTGGGAATAAATGGTGAACGACTTTGCCGAGAAATACCGGACATGTTGGAACACTTCCTCCCCTTCGGTTTGTCTTGTTCATGACCGTCTTGTATAGACGACTCCAAGGGTCTTTTTGTACTTCCTCGCAGAAATCCTGCCAACACTTCCTTTTTGCTGCTTTGATGGCAGTTTTAAGCTGTTTTCTCTTCTGTGCGTAGGTGGTACTAACAAGGAAACCTATCGAGGTGTCCGCCTCCGATTTTCCTGAGTTTTTGATATGTTGTAGAGGATCAAAAAATA